>JARQOC010001320.1:0-43837 GCA_033576535.1 Allobates femoralis
GTAGTTACATGATGATGAACAGATCAGGTGAACACTGCAGGTATACATATTAGATGCATGCTAGTGTACTTCAGTCTCACGGCTCTGAAAAATTCATCTCTTCAACTTTCCCTCATAAATGATGAATAGTTTGTGAATTATCCCGATACGTTCCTGCAGTGCTCTGGTGCATTTCTCTGGGGTCCCATTTTATGAAAAAGTATATATATAAAAAAAAAAAAACTATTAAAGACACTCGGAAAGTCCGTTTGGACCTAAATCAATTATTTAGATATAATGTATGTATTCAGGGAAACACGCTTAGTTTTAGTTGTTTACATGTGAGCTTTTCTGGATAAACACCAGCAAAATTCTTTTTAAAAAATGGACAATCGGTAAAAATTTGTCCAAACGGGAAAAAAGCAGCTTAAAAATAAAAGGTGAGGAATGGACTTTAGTTTAAAATTCCAGCTTGTTACTTTGATTTGGGAACTGCAGGTGCTGATAGAGAATGTTTTATTCAGCTTTAAGAGAACACTCTGGTAAAAACTGATATATCATCCTTGTGTCAGGACTAACTAATCACGGAGCAGCAAAGCAAACCATGTGTCACGGTGACTAAGGATACATGGGAAACCGGGGTGCCTGATCTGGCCCTCTAGTTAGAGAGCCCTGAGCTATTCTAATCTCAAGGGTACTCCTGATGGTGGAGAGGCCTGTGTCTCCACCCTAACCCTGCTCCTGTTCAGCCTTGAACTTATTCCCACTCCCCCTTTCTCCCAGAACAGGGAAATAATGAAACCCGGATAAAGACAGACAACTGAAAACCAAAACTCAAGCTTACTGCGCTCACATACAGGGAGAATACAATATGATCAGGGAGAACTATAGCACAAGCAGGAGATAAACGAACAAAAAGGAAACTTCACCCATACACCAAACAAGCAGAAACGGTTTCCCAATAACTGGAAAATCACTCCATAGGACCAGTATTGCTAGAGCAAAGCTGAAGCTATAATCAGCATAGGAGACTACAGTCATGGCCAAAAGTTTTGAGAATGACACCAAAATGATATTTTCACATGATCTGCTGCCCTCTGGTTTTTATTTGTGTTTGTCTGATGTTTATATCACATACAGAAATATAATTGCAATCACATTATGAGTACCAAAAGGTTATATTGACAGTTAGAATGAGTTAATGCAGCAAGTCAATATTTGCAGTGTTGACCCTTCTTCTTCAGGACCTCTGCAATTCTCCCTGGCTGCTCTCAATCAATTTCTGGACCAAATCCTGACTGATAGCATTCCATTCTTGCATAATCAATGCTTGCATTTTGGCAGAATTTGTTGGTTTTTGTTTGTCCACCCGTCTCCTGATGATTGACCACAAGTTCTCAATGGGATTAAGATCTGGGGAGTTTCCAGGCCATGGACCCAAAATCTCTATGTTTTGTTCCCTGAGCCATTTAGTTATCACCTTTGCTTTATGGCAAGGTGCTCCATCATGCTGGAAAAGGCATTGTTGGGCGCCAAACTGCTCTTGGACGGTTGGGTGAAGTTGCTCTTGGAGGACATTCTGGTACCATTCTTTATTCATGGCTGTGTTTTTAGGCAAGACTGAGTGAGCCGATTCCCTTGGCTGAGAAGCAACCCCACACATGAATGGTTTCAGGATGCTTTACAGTTGGCATGAGACAAGACTGGTGGTAGCGCTCACCTCTTCTTCTCCGAATAAGCTGTTTTCCAGATGTCCCAAACAATCGAAAAGGGGATTCATCAGAGAAAATGACTTTACCCCAGTCCTCAGCAGTCCACTCCCTGTACCTTTTGCAGAATATCAGTGGGTCCCTGATGTTTTTTCTGGAGAGAAGTGGCTTCTTTGCTGCCCTCCTTGAAACCAAGCCTTGCTCAAAGAGTATCCGCAGTCTCACAGTGCATGCAGAAGCACTCACACCAGCCTGCTGCCATTCCTGAGCAAGCTCGGCACTGCTGGTAGTCCCATCCCGCAGCTGAAACAGTTTTAAGATACGGTCCTGGCGCTTGCTGGTCTTTCTTGGGCGCCCTGAAGCCTTTTTCACAACAATGGAAGCTCTCTCCTTGAAGTTCTTGATGATGCGATAGATTGTTGACTGAGGTGCAATCTTTCTAGCTGCGATACTCTTCCCTGTTAGGCCATTTTTGTGCAGTGCAATGATGGCTGAACGTGTTTCTTTAGAGATAACCATGGTTAACTGAAGAGAAACAATGATACCAAGCACCAGCCTCCTTTTAAAGTGTCCAGTGGTGTCATTCTTACTTAATCATGACTGATTGATCGCCAGCCCTGTCCTCATCAACACCCACACCTGTGTTACTGGAACAATCACTAAAACGATGTTAGCTGCTCCTTTTAAGCCAGGACTGCAATGATGTTGAAATGTGTTTTGGGAGTTAAAATTCATTTTCTAGGCAAATATTGACTTAGCAAGTAATTGCTGTTAAGCTGATCACTCTTTATGACATTCTGGAGTGTATGCAAATTGCCATTAGAAAAACTGAAGCAGTAGACTTTGTTAAAATTAATATTTGTATCATTCTCAAAACTTTTGGCCATGACTGTAGGCTCCACCATACTTAATGTGTGAAGACGGCGGTGATAGGACAAAAGCAACCTGAAACTCCAACAGCATATTTACCAGCCATTAGGGAGTTAACTCCTGCAAGACTGATGACCAGTGAGCAGAAAAAGGTTGATGCCATTACTCTGGTTTAGCAACTAAAAAGCACAAGGTTTCTTATCAGACCTCATAGTGTGAACAGAGTCAGAAGATGCCATGACACCAAGTGAGTGCAGAGTTGAACACAGCATGACATTCAATTCTATCAACTGTTATCTAAGGGGAAAGTTTTCTACTGGTGGAGAGTGACCTGTCAGGTCTGTCATGCCAGTATGAGGAAACTTAAACGTCATAATGCTCCTTTGAGGAATTTAATATGCACATTGCCTTCTCAGAGAGGAAGAGAACTTGAACTCTCTTGCCATGTATTTGAAGTAGCAATTCTAAAAATCAAAATCAACTCTTCAACGAGCTTTGCCATATGACTTAGGATAATAACCAAACCAAAATCTCAATTTGCAGACTCAGAGTTTCAGGATATTGCCCTTAGTCAGTGCAAAGTATGAGATCTGGTTTGGTCAGGTGACACTGTGTTCTGAAAATGGAGATTCTGGGTAGATTTTATCATAAGTCATATGGTAAGGTTCGTTAAAAAGTCGATAATGATTTTTAGGATTGCTACTACTAATAATTGGCACTAGAGTTCAAGTCCTCTTCCTCTCTGAAGAGGCAATTTGCATAACAATTGTTAAGCACATCCTTCACAAGTCTTTACCCTGTGGACTGTTGGGAGTCCTAGTTTTGGCCCCCTAGGTGACGTTGTTTGTCACTGGTGGATTCGGACCTCCGGTCTGAATGGACGTTCTGTTTCTTTTTTTTTTTTTTTGTGTTCTTTGTTTGTATGTCTTGTTTGTCTCTCCCTTTTCCCCCACTTCCCCTTTCTCTCCCTAGGTGGACACGGAGCTGTATCTCTGCTTTAGTAATTTTTATGCTATTTACTTATTGTACCGTACCATTATCTGTTGCTATGTTTGACCCTCCATGAGTGTTACACTGGTCTCCCAAAATGTTAACGGGCTAAACTCTCCGTGCAAAAGGGCAATGGTCTGGCGCCAGTTAAATAAATCCCGTCACCAGATAGTATGCCTTCAGGAGACTCATCTCCTGGCACAGGATGAACCCAGAATGTCTTCTACCTTGTGTCCGCACCGATTCTTTGCAGGAGGAGGCACGAAAAAGGCCGGAGTTGCTATTTTTATCAGTAGAGATGTGACATTCCAATTGGTCCGGGTGGTCGCTGATGATCCCTGATTCTTCTCTGTACCATTAATGATGCACCCTATGCAATTGTTTCAGTGTATGCCCCTAACACCGGTCAAATCAAATTCTTAAAATCATTCTTGCAAACTATAGGAGATGTACATCACGGGTATAAATTGATTGCAGGGGACTTTAATGTCCCGATGGTGAAGACGTTGGACTGCTCTGTCCCGTCTGATTCTAGAGCGGAGGCTGACCAGGTTGTGCGCTCTCATGGACTCCATGATATATGGAGGTACTTGCATTGCAGAGATTACACGTTCATGTCCTCCAGACATGCAACTTACAGCAGAATTGACTATATCCTAGTTAACGACGTGGCTCTCCCTCACTGCTCTGCGGCTACTATTGGTAACATATCCTGGTCAGATCATGCTCCTGTAACGGTCTCACTGATTGACCCCCTGGCCTTAACCCCCCCCTGCATGTTGGCGTCTTAATGCCCAGCTTCTAACGGACCAGTCTGCTGTCTCCCATCTAGAAGCCTTGCTGGATGAGTTTTTCCGCCTTAATGATACACCTGAGGTGCAGCCTGACACTCTCTGGTACGCACATAAGGCTGTTATGAGGGGCCACTTACTCAAACTGGCGGCATCTAACAAGCGTAAATATACACAGGCTTTGAGGGATGCTCTGGCAGAGGTGGCATCTTTGGAGACCAGGCATAAACATACCCCCACCCCACTCTTGCTCTTGGAGCTCGGCAGGGCCCGCCTTCGGGTCCGGGAATTACTGCTGCGCTCCACCGCTAACGCCCTGCGCAAATCTAAGGCCGCCTTTTACTCTATGGGTGATCGAGCGGGTGCCCTGTTGGCCAGGCGTGTCAAGAAGAGGGACGCGCAGTCTAGGATCCCTTTTCTTGTGAAGCCAAACTCCACAAAATTTTATAATCCCATCCACATAGCAGACGAGTTTGCCTCGTATTACTCTGAGCTTTATAATCTCAGGGATGACCCAGCGTTGCCACAACCCTCTCCTGATATTATAGCCGCCTTCTTAGAGAGGGCTTCTTTACCCAAAGCTACACAATCCCAACTTGCTTCTCTGAATGCTCCCATTCAAACCTCAGAGATCCTTAGGGTTATTAATGAAGCTAAGAAACACTCTGCCCCCGGACCAGATGGGTTCTCTTTTCCTTACTATGCTCAGTTCCTTTCTACCTTGGCACCTCGTCTCCTCTGTCTCTTTGACTTCTGGGCGCAAACTGGTAGTATCAGATCAGAGGAGCTGCAGGCCTCAATTGCCACGCTCCCCAAGTCGGGCAAACCACCCACCACTCCTTCTAATTTTCGCCCCATCGCCTTGCTCAATGTAGATGTGAAGATCTATGCCAAACTGTGGGCAAACCGCCTCCTTCTGGTGCTGCCCTCCCTGGTCCACCCTGACCAGGTGGGGTTTGTCCTGGGCAGACAGACGAGGGATGGTACGAGACGCCTGATTGACTTGTTGGATGTGGTTAAGAGGGGGCACCTCCCCAGTGCATTCCTTTCACTTGATGCTGAGAAGGCGTATGATCGGGTGCACTGGGGATACTTGGAGAGGACACTAATTAAATTTGGACTTAATGGTCTCATAGTTCGGGCAATCATGGCCCTGTACTCCTCTCCGAGTGCCTAAGTCCGTGCGTCGGGCTTTCAGTCCCAGACCTTTTCAATCTCTATCGGGACGAGGCAGGGCTGCCCCCTCTCTCTCCTTATTTTTGCGTTAGTCATGGAGCCTCTTGCGGCCATTGCTCGTCAGTCCCCTGACATTAAGGGAATTCCTGTTGGTTCGGCTGACTATAAGATCAGTCTCTATGCTGACGACGTGGTCTTTACTTGCTCTGATCCTCAGCGCTCCCTCCCTGCGATTTTTGCACTTCTACATGACTTCTCCTTAGCTTCTTATTATAAACTTAACTTGTCTAAATCTAGTCTTTTCCCTCTTTTTCTCCCCTTGCCTCTGCAGTCTCATAATCAAGCCACCTACCCTTTGTGCTGGGCCCCTCTGGGCTTTACTTATTTGGGGATAAAAGTGACGCGCCTGGCCGACATGGTAAGACTAAATTGCGAGGCTCTCGTCGCAGAGCTCAGAGCGGATGTGGGTAAATTCTCGGGGTCCTTCCTCTCTTGGATGGCTCGCATCCAGGTGGTGAAGATGATGTTACTTCCTAAATTACTCTACCTCTTTAGATGCCTGCCTCTCCACATCCCTGCCAGACGCCTCTCCCTCTTTCAGTCTATCTTTGACTCGTTTATTTGGGGTGGTAAACCGCACAGGATTAGGAGACAGTGGATGGTCCTGCCTAGTGCCAGGGGTGGTTTGGGGACACCTATGATAGTGGCCTATTATAGGGCGGCCATTTTGGAGCCTCTTAAGCTATGGTGGGAAGGGTCCACTCAGATCCCTTGGCTGATGATAGAGACTCACTTTGCTCCTAAGGGTTCCCTCAGGCTCCTGTTGGAGGTCTCTCTCTTAAGATCAGATCCACCAACGGCCGGCCCTTCTTTCTACTATGGTTGCTGCGACAAAACTATGGGCGTCGGTTTGCCCTATGGTGTTCCCGTATATGGCCAGGTATGTGTCCCTTGATGCCCTGACAGTGCTTATCGACGGTTTCCCTTCCTCTCTTTGGGGAAAGGCAGGGATCACTTTTATCACCAGCCTTTTTGGTCCGTCGGGCCTTCTCCCTTTCACCGCTCTTCAATCTAAGTATTCCCTCCCAAATGCCGCTTTTTTTTCATATTTACAGCTGCACAGTTTTTTACGTGCGTCGACGTTTTTCAGGGATCCCCCGCTCGTTGGAGACACCCCGGGCCATAGATTTTTTAAGCCTCAGACCTTTGTATCCAGGGGTGTATCAGTTCTTTATAACACCTTATTACTCCACGGCCTATCACTCAAACTTTCGTGCATGGATTCTTGGGAGTCCCATCTCTCATTTACTGCCTCAGCGGAGGAATGGTCCGCGGCCTTACTGCACCCTGCCAAGTTCTCCTCTTGTGTGGGTCATGTGGAACAGGCTAGAAAGACCCTCCTGCAATGGTATATGACTCCGGCCCGTCTGGCCAAACTCCACCTGGCCTCCTCCTCCTCCTGCTGGAAGGGTTGTGGCTCATCTGGATCGTTATCACATGTCTGGTGGGAGTGCCCCCCTATTAGGAACTTTTGGTGTCAGGTAGAGTCGCTCATTGCTGAGGTGACGCAGATCCTGATGTCCCTAACACCCCAGCTGGCGCTATTGGGTATTTCTCTGGTAGATTTCCCCTCGCCCTTGAGACCTATCATATCTAATATTCTAGTCGCAGCAAGGCAGAGCATAGCAGCTCACTGGAGGACCCCATCTACCCCCTCCAGGGCAGAACTGATCAACAAACTCAATCTTCACTTCTGCTATGAATCCCTGAGCGCTTCATCATTATCTAAAAAGAATAAAGTCCTTACTTGGTGGGATCCCTGGGTCACCTCTATCCATGCTGCGGATATTCCGTCTTATCTGTTAAAATGACTGAGTGTTGATTCTTTTTGAGTACAATATATGTTGACATTGATGACAAGCGTTATGTAGCTTTATGTGTTTTAATGTCCACCCTCCTTTCTCCTTTCCTCCCCATCTCCTTCTCCCACCTCGCCCTTGAACCTTTTCCCCTTTATATTGGCCATTGAATGGCTTTTATGCTGTTTTTCTGTATATTGTTATATGCTAATAAAAATCTTAATGGTTAAAAAAAAAAAAAAAAAAAAAAACAATAGCAAAACTGTTGCACATTTCAAAAATGGAATACCATACTTTTTTTCACTGCTAGTTGAGAAACCATTGCATCTTCACTTTTAAGACAGCACACCTATTTCTGGTCCCTAAATAAAGTGATCATTTTTGGACGGCTTGTGAAAAATGCTTCTTTTAATAAGGAACAAAACTCTTAATTCTCCCCAAACAGGGATAATTGGTGCACCTTCACTTAAAAAGCCATGGTTTCTTTCTTTCGCACCACCTATGTACAACAGCAGTAAGACAGGCATTTGACCTCAAAAAGGGATACTTTTAGACCTATTTTGAAATTAGAATAGCCTAAAAAGTCTTGTATTGTAATGTGTTGTTAATAGGCTGTTGGTTATCACTGGTTACCATTCATTTTCCCTATAGCCAGATAGGTTGATGTTATTTGGAAAATAGAGTTCCAGAAGGAGACATACTCACCAGTAATGCAAAATCACCATTTCATTATCCAAGGTGGACGTTCCGGCACCCATTGGCTATAGAGTAATATGAATGCCAATAAAGAAGAAAAAAGGAGATTTTTGTGTACTCACCGTAAAATCCTTTTCTCTTAGCCTCTAATTGGGGGACACAGACCGTGGGTGTTATGCTGCTGTCCACTAGGAGGCGACACTAGGCAAATCTGCAAAAGAGTTAAGAGACTCCTCCTCTGTAGCATATACACCCTGAAGCAGGAAGCAATTCTCCAGTTTTGTGCTAAAGCAGTAGGAGAGTCAACAAATAACAGTGACACAGGAAGTACACACAGTCAACCCGTGTAAACAATATAGTTAACAAGGTAATAATAGTGGAACACGGCTTGAAACCGAACAGGCACGTGTATAAACAGTGAAGAATTAGCAGAGGAATATTAGTACCACAAGGCCCGTAACTAAGCAGGCGCATGAGGAAACAGTGAAGAGTTAACGAAGCACATGATCGTATAACAAGCCTGAAATTAAAGAGGCTCATGGTACTACAAGGCCTGAAGCTAAACAGGCACAAGTTTAAACATCCAACAACTAACAGAGTGATAATAGGCAAACATGGTAAACATGTTAACCATGAAATGTGAGAACTGAAGAAAAGGCCCATAAGAGCATAGGGTGGGTGCTGTGTCCCCCAATTAGAGGCTAAGAGAAAAGGATTTTACGGTGAGTACACAAAAATCTCCTTTTCTCCTTCGCCTCATTGGGGGACACAGACCGTGGGACGTCCCAAAGCAGTCCCTGGGTGGGAAAGAACAAAGTAACTAGATATACTGAGCAAGGTCAGAGAAGAACCCTGCCCCAGGAACTAGCGACACTGAGCATGGTCAGTGACACTGAGCATGGTCAGTGAAAACAAGGAGCCAACAGGCGAGCTGCCGCCTGGAGGACACGTGTACCCAGACCTGCGTTTGTTGCGGACCGAGTGCAAGCGCTATAGCGGCTTGGGTATGGGTGTAGGCTGGCCTATTGGCTGCCTACACACTTGTCGCGCCAATGCCTGTTAACGAACTGTCCAGGAGGCCTTCCTGGCCGAGTAGAATATACCATGACCTTCTGGAAGGGATGAGTCATCGATGGAATAAGCGACCTGGATGGTTAGAGGAGCCTTAGAGGCTGACGTGTTCTTAGTTCTGCCCATTGGAAGAATGAGAAAAAAGAAAAGAGAATCCGACCTCTCAGGAGGGCACTGACATCTAGATGCGTAGGGCCCAGACCAGGTCCCGCACATGTAAGTCCCTCGCGACCAGACGAACTGAAGTCGGGCATAGCGATGGCAGAGAGACGTCTTCATGTAGGTGGAAAGAGGAAACCTATCCTGGAAGAAGAAAGGAAACAGCCATAGGAAAGTCTTGTTCCGATGAAACACTAGAAAAAAAGATGGAGTACGCGAAACCGCTGCAAGTACCGATACTTCTGCAGAGACAAATAAAATGCCACCGAACCATACCGCTATGTGAATGAGGATGCTATAGGTAATATTCCATCATGGCTGAAAACGGGATTCTTGCCGGCCGCGAGGATCAAGGTCAGTTCCCCAGGTATGTAGTCTTGTTGTATGGGGACCAGAAATAGCAGACCCTTCGAGGAATGGTTTCATAGAAGTCTGGTGGCAAGACGTGCTCGTAAGAGGGTGAAAAACCTGCTGTGTGAGAGACCCAAAGGATAACCATGAGTCTAGGTCTGAGTGGAAGACGGAGAGTCCCACAGTAAGAAGTAGGGCCAAGGGGAATGACTTCTAAATGAGTCCCAGCAAAAAAACCAAAAAGAGTACACGTGTGTGATGGGATATCGCTGATAAGGCAGGTGTCCTCCTCTGTGACTACGCTCGTCACAATATCCTGGGAAAAAAACCTCTTGGGTCAAATTCTAGGTCTGAAAGGCTACGGTATTAACCTTAGATGTGAAGAGTTCTGAGGAAGAACCGGCCGTGAGCGAACAGGTCTGAACTGTCCGTTAGACGTCCTGGTACTGCAGCTATAAATTGGACAAGTCCGTTAGACGTCCTGGTACTGCAGCTATAAATTGGACAAGCGTGCGCGCCAAGGGCGAGTGGATCAGTCTGAGACCATAAAGATGACCCGGCGACATTCTCGTCTGATATTCCCGACTGTTAGAGAGGAAGAAATATAGGAGAGGCGGGTACCGGTCCAGGCTTGGACTAGTGAGTCTGTCCCACTGACTGCGGATCCTGAGACCAGGCCAGGAAGGCCGGGACCGTGGCATTGAGGTGTGACTCCGTCAGCTCCATATCTGTGGGTACCTGGCGTCGGCGTTTCGACGGAGGACGTGTAGGGGAAGGGGCTGGTCACCCTGAGTCCATCCCTTGGCGAAGTAGGAAAAAAGAAAACGCCACCCAGAAGAATACCCTGGTATGAGAACAGCTGGCAGTACCGTGTTGTAGGATTCCACCTAGTGAAGAATGTGGCGAACTTGTCATCGCTTAGAGACTGCGGGTTCCACACTGGTGGTTGACATATGCCACTGCTGTGGCATTGACTGACTGCATCCTGACTTGTCTGAATGCCAGAAGGTGACTGAACGATGACAGTCCTAGAGATACTACTGAATGTGCGTAGATTTAGGGGTATGTTCGAGACAGGGCAAGACTACTGCCCTGAGCATTGTAAGGGGGGTACCTCGCCCCCCATGCAGTATTCGTGCAACGCCTGAGCATGGATAATTGCAAAGGCCGGCGATTCCGCTGAGGCCATGGAACTGGTTACTATGGTGACCAGGACTCTTAGAGCAGCTGTGAAGGATTGAGGAAAATCCCTGACGAAAGCTGCGGAGTCCAAGATGAAGAATCTGTGCTTTGTCTGGGAAACTGACTAGAGCTGTAAATGCGTTGCAACTAACGGCAGCCATGATCATGCGATGCTGTGCGTCCCATATGGCTGAGACTCTGTACGTGACGCTGCAGCATGGGGCGTCAAGGGCACGCAGCGGAGCTGGGGCTCCTGGATATATGTGCTGTGTTGCAGCACGCGCCTTGGAGTTTGGGTAGACCTGGAGAAGGTCGATCCCAATGAGTCTGTTTAACGAGCACGGTGCAAATGTCACTGTGTTCGCAGTCTCTGAAAGTTATGGATTGATAAAAGAGCCATCCGGAGATGGAAGACTGCTGAAAAGCAGTATATACGTTGCCATTTTCAGGCGGGGGAAAAAAACTATGGAATCTTTTCGCTTCAGTCCCTTCAGCGTGGCCCCACCCCCTGAGCTGAAGGTTCGGAAGCTCCGACGGCAGGTGGAGGGCGGGCAGAAGGCGGGCTGAGAGCGGGCGGGAAAGCCAGAGATGTCACGGCTACGCCGAAATCGGACCCTGCTAAAAAAAACGCGGGGCTTGGGAACCGCAGAGGCCTGTCGCGGAGGTCCGGAGAAACCGGAAGACAAGAGCAGTGCTGGCAGAGAAAAGAACCGGAGGCTGTGATCACGACCGTTCGGTCGCTGGTGTCCTGTGCTGCACACCGCGAGTACTATCCCACTGGTGACTCCTGAATCGAGAAGGGACAGAGTGCGTGGAAGAAGGCTCGAGCCATGGTCTTGCGGGGGCAAGAAGGGCCCATTCATTGGATTAATGCGGTCAGGGGCCGCAAGGTCCCGTCTCGAGGCAGGCTGTGCAGAGTACTCGCACGTGTCATCTTAAGCCAAATAGCCATATAGGTCCAGTGAGGAGATTGGCAACAGAATTCGTATTCCACGTCGTGCTACCTCGAGTTTTGTCTTTGTAGTCAGGTGACGGAGGCCGGCCAGGCCTCATGCCTTCGCAGCTTCAACCCGAATCCCCAGTGGAGAGTCGAGGAAGAAGCTTGGCATATAACATATCGGCTACAACCAGCGCCTCCGACAGTGGGGAACTGAGGAGGAAGTATGTTATGGGTCTTCGGTTCCAGAGACCCGAGCTAAACCACTCGAGCAGGGCTGATCATGGAGTTCATCCTGTGTCTTGAAGGACTTGACCGTCATCCCTGCAAACCGGAACTGTAGCTGTGGGATTGGAAAAAATTGATAACAGTCCTAGGACCCTTGCAGTTGTCAGATAATTGTAGGTTACGGCAACTTCAACTGGACTCTCCGACAATGGAGGACCCAGGAAGAAACCTGTGAGTTACTCGCCGTAATTCCAACGCAACCTAGTTCTCTCAACTATGTAGGGGCCTGGGAAGGGATGAATGAGTATTTTATGTCTGAATATCAACAGGGTTCCCAACGTTGAGGGGGACCGAGGAGGAGGGCATGTCGGTATATCACTTAAACGTAGCTACCCTCCCCGGGTAAGGCTATCAGATCGGGAAGGTGTACCAACAGGTACCTGCCTCTGGCACGGTGGTAGGAACAACTATAATTGGTCCGTGTGCTGGACAGAGGGACTCTGGCTGTACTGCTCTGGGAATTAGCAGTATTCCTAGTAATGTGATGTTACTGTGTCACAGAGTACAGGGGTAGCATTACTGTCACACGCTTGGTGTACAGGGAGGGGGGAGGAGTACAAGTTGAGGCAGGCCGTACCAAGCTGGCTGCCAGTGGCGTAACATCAGGCCCCGGGACCCCGATGCGAAGGCTCCAATGGGCCCCCAATTATTGCAAATGTTTAACAGTATGTCTTTTTCCATAGGACAAAGCACTCTTGGGGCCCCCTAGGCTGCAGGGCCCGAGTGCGATTGCAACTTCTGCACCTGGTGGGGGTACGCCACTGCTGACTGCCCGTCAGCAACTATCAGAGACTGGCGCACAGCGAAGTCGTGTTAGTAGTACTGTGTGGGGTCCCTGTATACCCCGTACAGCGGATGCTGTGAGACTTGCTGTATCCCTATTATCTCCACCTGGGAGGATAGGGACCAAGGGGTGCCTCAGCGGAGGCAAGCATGAGCCTGCTGCCATCTGCCCATTAGTGGGTGCCCCTGCAGGCATTCTGCTCAGAGCAGAGTCCTATGTGCAACCCCAGTGTTTGTAGTGGCGTATTGACAACATCTGACCTCCAGCCACAGATGGCCTGGTCAGTCTGAGTCCCCTGATGCCCCAAGCGCTGTTCGCCGCTGTATACAGCGGTGTCAGCGTCGGGGCTGCAATGGCTGCGGTGCCATGAAGAAGGGGGCGGAGCCAGCGCGAGAGCGCGCAGAGAGGCTGGATGGCGCCCTTTTCAGACCTGTCCCGCCCCCGTGCTGACGCTGGCGAGCTCCCGTCCAATGGGGCGAGCCGGTGGGCGGGACGGTGACGTGCGGCTAGGCCGAAGCCGGGGCCTCGCGTAAAACGCGGGCCCGGGAATGGCGGGGGGCTGGCGCGGAGGTCCGGGGCCGGAACTGGGAGCACGGCGCCTGGCACCGGAGGCTGCGACCATGGTGGGGCAGCGCCCCATCGGAACCCAGGGCCCGCTATAAGCCGCCGCTGCTGTGCTCCCTTCCAGGGTAGCGGGCACAGCATGGATAGTATGGAGGAGGGGGGACCCGAGGTGGGAGAGCCTGCGTCCCAGAGACCCCCTAGTGAGGCTTGTAGTGCTGCAGCGTGCAGACGCTGCAGCTGGTCGGCTCAGGGGGGAAAAATAAAGAGAACATGCAGGGTCCCAGGGGAGCCCTGATTACCTGAGTAGGCTCCTCAACCCAGACCCTAACAGGGAATGGGGAGGGCATCTTGGGCTTGCTTGCTCGACCCATAACCCAGAAGGGAGATGGGGAAGTCTGTGCCTGGCCTGGCGTCCTGATTGTCCAGCAGGATCAGCTCTTTTCTGCTGTGCTTCTCTGCAAGCCTGCAGAAGTCACCCTGAGGTTCCCAGTGGGGACAGGGGAAAATGTGGAAGCGCCGGCCATGGGAGGAAAAAACAAGGAGATCGGAACGCAATGGAACCGTCGCCTTGCTCCCTATCCATCGTGGCAGGAGGGGATACGTGGAGGTAACACCCCGCGTTCCCGCCTGTTGCTGGTTTTGGGAAATCGGTATGCGGAGATACCGTCGCCCTCTCATATTCTTGGTAAAAAAGAATAAAAAATCTAAGTAAAAAATATCTAACTATTTAATTTGGAGTGGTCCTATGGACCACGTCTACCTCCTATCGACACTAAGCAAAAACTGGAGAATTGCTTCCTGCTTCAGGGTGTATATGCTACAGAGGAGGAGTCTCTGAACTCTTTTGCAGATTTGCCTAGTGTCGCCTCCTAGTGGACAGCAGCATAACACCCACGGTCTGTGTCCCCCAATGAGGCGAAGGAGAAATCTGGAATTTCATTACATTAAAATCTTCCAACCTTTATTCCAAATACATCATAAAATCAGGTCAGGATGAGTTTAGGAAACAGCAGCTGACGTGTTTCTACGTTACATCGTCTAAGGCTGCATTCACACACAGTGTTTTTGATGCGTTTTTTGAGGATCCCTTTTTGAATTGCAAACTGGATCAGCTTTTCAAAAAAAATGCATCACCAAAAAGGTGATCCTTTTTTGATCCGTTTTTGCTGCGTATTAGACTGTTGCATTTATTTTAGCTCAAAGACAATGGTTTCAAGGGATAAAAAAGCGGATCAGAAAAACTCCAAACAAATTGACGCTCATTCTTTGTAAGGATGCGTTTTTGAGCCAAAAAACGGACAACTGCAAAAGGTTGTGTCTGAATGACAAATCTGAAAAACCCATTGACTTTGCTGGGATGCCCACGATAAATGCAGTGCACTGCACAAAACGGATCCTCAAAAACACGCATCAAACACACACACTGTGAATGTAGCCTAGAACTGTAACTGTCATTTCATTGGAAAAAAAAAACAAAAAAAACAATACTGCACTGGTTGATGATGGGTCACATAACAGGTAAGATAATGCTTTGTTTGTGCCATATGACTTATTTTTTCACATTTTTATGTGCTCTTTTAAAAGCTACATTTTAATGCTGTAGACCATCAAAAAAGACCCCATACGGGACTATGGAATGTCCTTAAAAATCTTAATTCTTTATTAAAGAGCTTTAAAAAAGATATAATAAACTGGGCACTATCAGTGTAAACGGGCCGGTTCTCCTGTTCGGTTGACTGGCAGTCACAGACTCCGTGGCGGTGCTCTCTAAGGTGCAGTGTGCATATAAGGCGTAATAGAAGAAAGACCAGTGGTACTCACCGGAGACGATCTTGTGCTTTTATTTAAAGTTCCATGCTCTCCATGACATCAACAAGGAACAAGTGCAATGGGGGAGGGAGGTGCGTGGACTTCGGACCAACGACATCCACGCACCTCCCTCCCCCATTGCACTTGTTCCTCGTTGATGTCATGGAGAACATGGAACTTTAAATAAAAGCACAAGATCGTCTCCGGTGAGTGCCACTGGTCTTTTTTCTATTGTACGCCTGATAAATGTAAATGTACAATTAAGACGATGTAACGTCGAAATGTGTCAACTTCTGTTTCCTAAACTTACCCTGACTTGATTTTTATCATGTATTTTTAACCTAAGGAAATTCCGAATTTTTCATCTTTGATACTATTGATGTTACTTTGACATTAATGTTGATTGCTCTCAGTGTGAGAAACAAGATAACAATCTTGTGGTTGTGATACCTTTTAATGGCTAACAAAAATAAAATAAAATAAATGATGTTATAAGGTGAGCTTTTGAGACGACTCAGGTCTCTTCATCAGGCTGGTATTGAATGAAACTCAAAATATATGCATGCACAACTAAAATGATTGGACATTTGACTAAATAAACATTACAGGGACTTGACATTTGGCAAAATAAACAAAGCAGCCTTGGAGAGGATCTTCAATCAGGCAGGCCTAGTGGTCATAAAGTCTTTAGGATACTAATTTATAAGAAAACTTGGTGTCTAAGATTTCCATGCCTTTGAACAACATTGTTTAGACGTGGTAATGAGCCATAAAACCATCAGAGATGTTCCGTACGTTCTATATACAATTGAAACTTCTAATTACAGTTGTGGCCAAAAGTATTGACACCCCTGGAATTCTGTCAGATAATACTCAGTTTCTTCCTGAAAATGATTGCAATCATAAATTCTTTGGTATTATTATCTTCATTTAATTTGTCTTCAATGAAAAAACACAAAAGAGAGTGAAGCAAAAAGCAAAACATTGATCATTTCACACAAAACTCCAAAAATGGGCCAGACAAAAGTATTTGCACCCTCAGCCTAATACTTGGTTGCACAACCTTTAGCCAAAATAACTGCGATCAATCACTTCTGGTAACCATCAATGAGTTTCTTACAATGCTCTACTGGAATTTTAGACCATTCTTATTTGGCAAACTGCTCCAGGTCCCTGATATTTGAAGGGTGCCTTCTCCAAACTGCCATTTTTAGATCTCTCCACAGGTATTCTATGGGATTCAGGTCTGGACTCATTGCTGGCCACCTTAGAAGTCTCCAGTGCTTTCTCTCAAACCATTTTCAAATGCTTTTTGAAGTGTGTTTTGGGTCATTGTCCTGCTGGAAGACTCATGACCGCTGAGGGAGACCCAGCTTTCTCCACACTGGGCTCTACATTATGCTGCAAAATTTATTGATAGTCTTCAGACTTCATAATGCCATGCACACGATCAAGCAGTCTAGTGCCAGAGGCAGCAAAGCAACCCCAAAACATCAGGGAACCTCCGGCATGTTTTACTGTAGGGACAGTGTTCTTTTCTTTGAATGCCTCTTTTTTTCTCCTGTAAACTCTATGTTGATGCCTTTGCCCAAAAAGCTCTACTTTTGTCTCATCTGACCAGAGAACATTTTTCCAAAATGTTTTAGGCTTTCTCAGGTACATTTTGGCAAACTCCAGCCTGGCTTTTTTATGTCTCGGGGTAAGAAGTGGTGTCTTCCTGGTTCTCCTACCATACAGTCCCTTTTCATTCAGACGCCGACGGATAGTACGGGTTGTACCCTCGGACTGCAGGGCAGCTTGAACTTGTTAGGATGTTAGTCGAGGTTCTTTATCCACCATCCGCACAATCTTGCGTTGAAATCTCTCGTCAATTTTTCTTTTCCGTCCACATCTAGGGAGGTTAGCCACAGTGCCATGGGCTTTAAACTTCTTGATGACACTGCGCACGGTAGACACAGGAACATTCAGGTCTTTGGAGATGGACTTTTAGCCTTGAGATTGCTCATGCTTCCTCACAATTTGGTTTCTCAAGTCCTCAGACAGTTCCTTGGTCTTCTTTCTTTTCTCCATGCTCAATGTGGTACATACAAGGACACAGACAGAGGTTGAGTCAACTTTAATCCATGTCAACTGGCTGCAAGTGTGATTTAGTTATTGCCAACACCTGTTAGGTGCCACAGGTAAGTTAGAGGTGCTGTTAATTACACAAATTAGAGAAGCATCACATGATTTTTCTAACAGTGCAATACTTTTGTCCACCTCCTTTTTTATGTTTGGTGTGGAATTATATCCAATTTGGCTTTAGGACAATTCTTTTTGTATTTTTTCATTGGAGACAAATTAAATGAAGATAATAATACCAAAGAATTTGTGATTGCAATCATTTTCAGGAAGAAACTGAGTATTATCTGACAGCATTGCAGGGGTGTCAATACTTTTGGCCACAACTGTAGCTTGGATTCACAGACTCTTCGATGTTTTTGGGATTTGAAATGACCTCTCAAAATTAAAACCTTCATATTATCAATGTTATGTCCCTGGCCAGAAAAATGCTCCGCTACTGGAAATTGGATTTGTTCGTGTGTAATTGTGTGACGATGAGACCTCATCCTTGCTCTTAGATGTTGCCCAGTCTCACCAACATAAAAAGACCCCACTGGACATATAGTGCACATAATTAAATATACCACATTGGAAGAGGAGCATGTGAAAGTCCCAGGAATCTTATAACACTGCTGTGTATTGGGGATCTGTATCCTGTCTCTGGTCTCCATGTGAGCACAGGTCTTGCAGCTCTTCACATTGCATGGATAAGTTCCTTTTGGTGTATCCGAGAGCATCAAACTTCAGGCCATGATGTTTCTTAAATTGGGAGGCTGCCTGTCGCACAGCAAGGGAGGGTCTTTGAATATTATTTTAAGTTGGTCATCCTTGTGTAGGATGTGATGAAGTTTCCTGGCAGTTTTCCCTAGTACCTGAAGCTGTGGGTCAGGGGCGTATCTAGGGGGGTGCAGCTGGACCTTTTGCCCCAGGCGCAACTCAGCGGGGGGCGCTGCCGCATCGGCGCCATCATGTCAGGCGTCCGGCGGTGGCACTGCAGCGCCGGCGCTAATCTCCTCCGCGCCGCCCTGCATATTATGCACGGGCGGTGCTGCGCGTGCACAACCCCTGCTGCTGGTCCGCCCACTAGCAGCAGTTCCCCCCCCTCCCGAGTCACGTCGCGGCCGCGCTCCAGCTGACGTCTCCCGGCGCGCCGCGTGTACAGTGGGACAGAGAAGAGGAAGAGGAGCTGCTGCAGCCTGCCTGCCTCCTCCTGAGTCCTGACTGAGTCGTCCGGTCCGTCCTGACTAGGTACTACTCTACTCGTGTAATTAAATTGTAATAAAGTAACCTGAACAGGCGGGGGGGGGGGGTGTTGCCTGTCCTGGGCTGGGAGTCGGAAAAGAGAGTTATGAGGTGTATATATATATGTATACATTAGGCGCAGGCACCCACTATGAGTTATTATACCTCATAGTATGTGCCTGCCTGGTGTTGTATACATATATACATCTCATAGTGTGCCTGCCTGATGTATACATATATATCCCTGAGGTATATGTATACATCAGGCAGGCACACTATGAGGTGTATATACAGTTAGGGCCAGAAATATTTGGACAGTGACACAAGTTTTGTTATTTTAGCGGTTTACAAAAACATGTTCAGAAATACAATTATATATATAATATGGGCTGAAAGTGCACACTCCCAGCTGCAATATGAGAGTTTCCACATCCAAATCGGAGAAAGGGTTTAGGAATCATAGCTCTGTAATGCATAGCCTCCTCTTTTTCAAGGGACCAAAAGTAATTGGACAATGGACTCTAAGGGCTGCAATTAACTCTGAAGGCGTCTCCCTCGTTAACCTGTAATCAATGAAGTAGTTAAAAGGTCAGGAGTGGATTCCAGGTGTGTGGTTTTGCATTTGGAAGCTGTTGCTGTGACCAGACAACATGCGGTCAAAGGAACTCTCAATTGAGGTGAAGCAGAACATCCTGAGGCTGAAAAAAAAGAATAAATCCATCAGAGAGATAGCAGACATGCTTGGAGTAGCAAAATCAACAGTTTGGTACATTCTGAGAAAAAAGGAATTGACTGGTGAGCTTGGGAACTGTAAAAGGCCTGGGCGTCCACGGATGACAACAGTGGTGGATGATCGCCGCATACTTTATTTGGTGAAGAAGAACCCGTTCACAACATCAACTGAAGTCCAGAACACTCTCAGTGAAGTAGGTGTATCTGTCTCTAAGTCAACAGTAAAGAGAAGACTCCATGACAGTAAATACAAAGGGTTCACATCTAGATGCAAATCATTCATCAATTCCAAAAATAGACAGGCCAGAGTTAAATTTGCTGAAAAACACCTCAAGAAGCCAGCTCAGTTCTGGAAAAGTATTCTATGGACAGATGAGACAAAGATCAACCTGTACCAGAATGATGGGAAGAAAAACGTTTGGAGAAGAAAAAGAACGGCACATGATCCAAGGCACACCACATCCTCTGTAAAACATGGTGGGGGCAACGTGATGGCATGGGCATGCATGGCTTTCAATGGCACTGGGTCAATTGTGTTTATTGATGACATAACAGCAGACAAGAGTAGCCGGATGAATTCTGAAGTGTACCGGGATATACTTTCAGCCCAGATTCAGCCAAATGCTGCAAAGTTGATTGGACGGCGCTTCATAGTACAGATGGACAATGACCCCAAGCATACAGCCAAAGCTACCCAGGAGTTCATGAGTGCAAAAAAGTGGAACATTCTGCAATGGCCAAGTCAATCACCAGATCTTGACCCAATTGAGCATGCATTTCACTTGCTCAAATCCAGACTTAAGACGGAAAGACCCACAAACAAGCAAGACCTGAAGGCTGCGGCTGTAAAGGCCTGGCAAAGCATTAAGAAGGAGGAAACCCAGCGTTTGGTGATGTCCATGGGTTCCAGACTTAAGGCAGTGATTGCCTCCAAAGGATTCGCAACAAAATATTGAAAATAAAAATATTTTGTTTGGGTTATGTTTATTTGTCCAATTACTTTTGACCTCCTAAAATGTGGAGTGTTTGTAAAGAAATGTGTACAATTCCTACATTTTCTATCAGATATTTTTGTTCAACCCTTCAAATTAAACGTTACAATCTGCACTTGAATTCTGTTGTAGAGGTTTCATTTCAAATCCAATGTGGTGGTATGCAGAGCCCAACTCGCGAAAATTGTGTCACTGTCCAAATATTTCTGGCCCTAACTGTATATATATATATATATATATACACATCAGGCACACACACTATGAGGGGTGTATATATGTATACATCAGGCAGGCACACACACTATAAGGTGTATATATGTATACATCAGGCAGGCACACACTATGAGGTATTATACCTCATAGTGTGTGCCTGCCTGATGTATACATATATACACCTCATAGTGTGCCTGCCTGATGTATACATATATATATCTATACATCAGGCAGGCACACTTTGAGGTGTATATATATATGTATACATCAGTCAGGCACACACTATGAGGTACAATAACTTCAGACCCCCCTCCCCACCGCTCCTCACCTACTCCGGGGGGGGGGGGGGGGGGGGGGCGCCGAAATAGATCTGTGCCCCGGGCGCCATGAAGCCTAGTTACACCCCTGCTGTGGGTTGTAGGTCACCACCAGAGGAACACGATGGTTCTCTTCTTTTTCTCTGTATTGGAGTGCTTGACTTCTAGGGATCCTTGTGGCTTTAATGATCTGATCCTCAATGGAGGTGGGGTGGTAGCTCTGGTTTAAAAATGTCTTTTTTAGCTGGTTTAAGTGTTCATCCCTTTCCACTGGGTTGGAGCAAATATGGTTATATCTGAGGGCCTGGCTATAGACAATGATAAAAAACAGAGAGGGGCGCTCCTGGTGCAGTATCAGGGGTCAGTGGGGGAAAGGGGGTCGGTGGATTGTTGGTGCTCACCTGTCCTGGTTACGCTGCCAGCATAACCAGGTGTTGTAGCCTTACTGCGTCTCATGCAGCTGCCGTCTCTCCCTGCTTCCAGGTCTCAGGCTGACACGTGATCAGTCACACAGTCTGACATCAGCACAGGTCCTTGAGAGCTTTAGCTATTAGATCCCCATTCTCCTCAATGACACAGTTTTATCAGAAGCAGCTCTGCACCGCTCACATTATAACAAACATTGCCGATTGAAAATATTGCCGATTGAGAATTATAAAATTATTGAGACCCATAATTAACACCATAAAATATCCTTGGAAAAAAATCATATCTCGTAGTTGAAATATAATATTCCCTTTTTTATATTATATATTTTGTATTATATTAAAGTAAGTTGGTCTGTTTTGTTTTGTTTTAGAACTATAATGATTCATTGTTTTACTAATGTGGATATGTATGAGATTTAGGTTTTTCTTCTTCCTTTTTTTTTTTTTTTTGTTTGTTCAGATAGGGTTAATGAATGACTATTTTCTGTAATGATCAATTGGAAAGTATACACAGAAACAGTCCGCTTTATATAGTATAGAAGAGGTGGTGATAGGGTAGCGATATTGAAGAAAAAAGAATTAAGGTGGATATTTGAACTCGATACACTGTACCCTAAGGGGTTAAACTTAGAATATGATCAACGGGGATGTCTCCTTAAATGATTTGTTTATAATCTTTTGCTGCATCTTCCTGTACATTCTGTTTTTAATAGTATTTTTAATTTATCCTAGATCCATAACACATACCGATGGTTTTTTCTTATTCCTGTGGGATAGATTTGTGTATAAGATGGATTAAGAAGTGGTAATGTATATATAGGGGATGATGTGCAAGTGGTTCCAAATATGCCCTATCATCTACAGAGGGTATTATATAAGCTTTATAACTGCTTTGGGTTTATTATATGATGGATTGGGGCCCTCCTTTCTCTTAATTTCGGAGTGCTATCCAAGTATGAGAAACGAAGTATGGACCGATTAGATTTAATATCAATTGAACACTTCCCCGGATCCATTAGCATGAAAAATATGATGAATACATGGGTTTGGTCTGGTTAGGTAGAGCTAGACAAGTATGGCGGATTATATCCTTCTCTTTTTTCTATATAAAGTTGTGACATTTGGATATTCAGCTCGTGGAGGTTAATGTATATGGAATGTATATTACATATTAAACGCTACACCATACTGACAGACTGATGAATTTCTGCCTGCCAGTCGTCTGTGTGATGGGATATGAGATATAAAAAAGAGAAGGATGTACCGCGATTATAGTAATGTAAGATGTGATAGATGTAAAAGGGAACTATTATGGTCTGTACTATGTTTCCGGGGGAACAAGTTTAATGATGCACCGGAATAGGAAGGGAGCGGCTATAATGGTGCACAGCGAGTTTGGGAGGAAGTGTGCTCCATTGATTGACATGAATAGGACGCCGGAGCAGGCGCAATGGGACTAAGCCTGGCGACCAATCAGTACTTGATTCTTGGCGCACGTGCAATACAGAGCGCTCCTAATTGGCTGTATGACGGGGCTGCTCGCAGTGCAGAACGTTTGTGGACAATGTCACTATGGCAACATACTCCAATGACGGCCGGGATTGGAGGATGAAGGAACCAGGAAGCAGCTATAGGAATTGGATATGGAGGTACAATGTGGACATCATCTGGACTATATATATATATATAACGATCTTAGATATGATGAACATCGGTATACAGTAAGGACTGGAATATGTATGGATGGGGTAATTTTAATCCTGTGTATTGTCATAGAATATGTTAATTGCTCTGCATAGTGCACAATTGGTGGGATGTGATTAAGGGGAGTGGTTTTATACTATATAAAGCGGACTGTTTCTGTGTATACTGTTGCTTGAGAAAGGACACAGTCCGAAACGTCGCTTGGTGTACTGGAATAAAGAAAGTGTGAAGGATCCCGTTGGGTATGTGGTGCTGTCTCTTTCCAATTGATTGCTATTTGACTGGGATGACTCCCTGGTAGGACGTGCATCACTGTGGAGGCTTGATATTCCCTCATTGACCGTGGGTGCTGCTGGCTCTGTTTTGAATATTTTCTGTAATGAGTCACCTGTGACTGCCTCTATATAAACTTGTTAGGCTGCAATACTGGTCATCACCTGAGGAAGGCGCTAGTACGCCGAAACGCATAGTGAGAGAGACCAGTAATACTCATTAAAGAAGTTTTTTAATTGAATTGGACAAACTTCCCGGAGTTTATTCAGAATGCGCCTGCTTAAACCGCTTGTTCATCCTTAACTGACTATAGACAATGGACTTTTTGATGCGTTTCGGGTGGAAACTGTCCCATCTGAGGTATGTGGGACGGTCAATCGGTTTCCGATATACCAATGTCTGGAATGAACCATTTAGAATTTTTAAGGCGGTATCCAGGAAGTTGATTTCTGTTTTTGAGTGGTCCAGTGTCAGGTTTATGCTGGGATGAAATTGGTTGAAATTGTCATGGAATTTTAGAAGTTCATGTTCAGTTCCAGTCCAGATTATTAAGATGTCATCAATGAAACGTAAGAATGCAAGGGTTTGATGGGGCAGGAGACTAAAAAGTCATTTTCCAGTTTAGGCATGAAGAGGTTGGCCTACTGGGGGGCCATTTTGCTTCCCATGGCAGTTCCGGTGCGTTGTAAATACAGTTCTTCACCAAAAAGAGAAAATGTTGTGGGTGAGAGGATAAATCTGGTGAACTTTAGAACTGATTCAGAAGGGATCCCATTGGCTACAAGAAACAGTCGGCAGGCAGTAAGTCCATCTTCGTGTGGGATGTTATAATATAAGGACTCCACATCCATGGTGGCTAAGATGGTACTCTCGGGGGGGGACCTATTGTAAAGAGCTTATTTAGAAGGTCCGTTGTGTCCTATATATAGCTGTCTGTCCTCCTTACCAGCGGTTTAAGGACATTTTCCACCCACCCAGAGATTCTTTCAGTGAGTGTTCCCACCCCTGAGATGATCGGCCTCCCTGGGTTACCTGGTTTATGAATCTTGGGAATATAGAAAACTCCCATCCTTGGATCCCCAGGAATTAAGTCCAGAAGGTTTGTGGAATCTGTACCTAAACATTTGATGAGTCTTCTCAACTCCCTCATATATTTTGGAGTTGGGTCCTCATCCAGTTTGGTGTAGTATTGTATATCCATCAACAGTCTGTGTGCTTCTTTGACATAGTCCTTTGTATCCAGGAGAACAATGGCCCCACCTTTGTCTGCAGGCTTAATAGTGATCTCCCTGTTGTTCTTCAGGCTATAAATTGCCCTTCTCTCTTGCACAGTAATATTAGATATTTCTGTTTTTTTTTTTATCTAATATTGTGGATTGTACCAAATGTCACACAGTGTTTGCCTTGAAGAGCTCAAAAAGGGTTCAGTCATAAGAGACCTCCCAGTGTCTTACACATATTTTTATTGCAATTCATGGCAAATTTATTCACCACAAGTGAAATTTTTGGAAAAGGTCAATTTCAAACAGTTCGATCGTCATTTTAGGGAAAAATTCAGCAAAGCTGACAACTTCAAATTTTAACAGATCCATTCAACTCTGGTATATTGCTTTTGTGTTCAGTGGAGGCCTCAGTTGTGGAACCCCCAGAGATACTATATTCAACACTTAGACTCTGGACCCACATTGTGTATTTGGTGTGGGTTTTTTTTTATGCATACTTTGAGAAATCTGCATCAAAAGCTGCAAAGCCAGCAAAGTTTATGAAAGCTCAGAAGTGCTGTGCGAACGCTGCGTTTTTTTTCCTTGCATATTTGGTGCAGATTTTGGATACAGACAAATCTGCATCATGTCAATTATTGATCAGATTTTTACAACATTTTTCAGTCCTTCCAGTCATTGACTTCATAAAAAAATATGCAAAGAGAACAAACACATCAAACACACATGAAATATGCTCCAAAAATGAACCAAAACCTCATCATGGTTTTTTTGGCCCGTATTTCTGCCAGAAGATGCACACCCTGCTTCCTTAAAAGTAAAACAATGTCTTATATTAACTTTTGTTCCTAAAGATGCGCTACGTCTTTTTTTCAGGGGATGCTTTATTTTTCCATGTCTCAATCATCCCCTTGCAGCCCCCAATAACCCCATCATCTCCTTGCAGCCCCATCATCCCCATACAGCTCCCAATATCCCCTTGCATACCCCAATACCGTATCCCCATCTCCTTGCAGCCCCCAATATCCCCTTGCATACCCCAATACTGTATCCCCATCATCCCATTGCAATCCCCAATATTCCCTTGCAGTCCCAACAGAAATACACACACATACCATACAAACACACAGACACATGCAGTGGCAGATTATAATGAGGTCAGTATGGACTTTTGCCCCGGGCCCAATGGTGTCTAGGGGCCCACAGCCCAGGAGATAAATTATAATCCACCACGGCACTGCACCACACTGCACTCTGCACGTAGGGGCGCAGCATCCATGAGGTGACGACCCCTGCTAGTAGACATGGGGCAGCATCTGCAGGGGTGCCTGGTGGTAGAGCGGCCCTCTGCTGATGCCGCACCTTCTACTATGTCCTGGCCGACCACATTACACATTCTACCCCCCCCCCCCCCGGAGTGTGAGCCCGAGTGTGAGCCCACCTGTGGAGCTGCACAGGACCTGTGTTTACAGGACCTGTGATGATGTCAATGGAGGGAAGGAGTTAGGAATCACATGATCAGCTCCTTGTGAATGGACTCTACCGTGCAGGATGAAGAGTAGAGGTGAAGTGGATGAGGTGGAGTTTATGTGTGGGGTGAGGAGGGTTTGCAGTGTGGATGTAGCAGAGCCGAGTGTGTAATAGGTGTATGGGATGGAGCCACGTGTGTACAAGGTGTACGGAGCGGAGCCGCGTGTGTACAAGGTGTACAGAGCAGAGCCGCGTGTGTACAAGGTGTATGGAGCTGAGCTGCATGTGTACGAGGTGTACAGAGTGGAGCTAAGTGTGTACAAGGTGTACGGAGCGGAGCCGAGTGAGTACAAAGGAACACAACATATGGTGAACAACTTGTGTGCTATGTTGTTCCAGCATGACAGATAGGGTACAAGGTCATGTTGTAGGCATGTACTGTG
This sequence comes from Allobates femoralis, assembly GCA_033576535.1. Classification (NCBI taxonomy): domain Eukaryota; kingdom Metazoa; phylum Chordata; class Amphibia; order Anura; family Aromobatidae; genus Allobates; species Allobates femoralis. Next base: position 26,353 of record JARQOC010001320.1, read on the forward strand.
GGTAGGGAACAATATGGTTTGTGACAGGAGTCCAACTACAGTGGCAAGATATGTTTGTTTGTCACCAAACCTGCCTTGACATGGTAGGTGCTTGTGTGTTTGATTTTAGAAATGCCAGTAAGCCACTGGTGTTTGCACCATGGCTGCGTACACATAGTGTACATGTAGTAGTGTGTGTCCAGTTGTTACATCATTATGTGGCTATATTGTTCCGTGTGTCAGGTGACACATCTGTGGGGCAGTGTGTCATGTGTGTGTTCAACATGGTAGTGATATCTCCTTGTCACATTTCCACTCTGGACACACCTTTAGGGCAAAGACACTAAGGTCAAGGCTGAGTCTAGGCGTCACCATTTGTGGATGACTGTTTTGTACATCTTCATGTTTGTGGGTAATCAACAAGGCAATGCACATTGTTGACACATTACCACGGTGGCTAAATACACATTTTGTTCTGTCGGACAATAAACATACATTTGTGTGTTCTTTGGTACATGTACGTGTGAAGGTGTGTGATTGCCATCAAAACATACTCACCACGCAGCCTGGCAATCCTGGCACGGATGTCCACAATGTGGCCTGGGGTTTTATGTTTTAGATCCGCAATCTTCTTTTGGATCTTTTTGCAGGTCTCTCCACCCCCAGTTTGTGGAGCAGGGCCCGCTGGATCCGCCTCAGGATGCTACGTATGCGCAGCCGTGGGTGCCGGTGGTGATGGTGGCACCAGTAGTCGTGGCGGTCACAATGGTCTATGAGGACCATCAGCTCCGCCAGACCCCACGTTGCAGCACGCTGTGCGGCCGCCATGACTCTGCTGCTATGTGCAGGGGAGGGCCAGGCACCTTGCAGGCAGAGTGAAAGTGAAAGAAGCGTCATGACGTCAGAACGGCCACTTGCGGCGCTAAACAACATTCTAAACAATAACAATGTCGCCGTCCGAGCAATGGGAGACGCCAAATAAACACTTCAGCGTCACCAAAATTCACACATTGCAGGGCGTTATGTATGGCAGCCATGTGCGCTGTGTAGGCCAATTTATTCACTGTCGTGTGTGGCACGAGAATGTGCACAGTACATCATCTGAACAAGCACACTACATTTGGCCGCGCAATTGTGTGGCCGCGTAATTGCACTTATGTAGCGGATTGTTCAGTCGGGTCAGATGTGTCTAGTGCTGAAGTGACAGCTCATCCAAGATGGCGCCCTGTGAAGGGACAGCCAATCGTAACACAGTAGCCCCCACCAATGATCGCTGATGGGGCGCGGTATCCATGAGGCTGTGGCACGCCCCGGGGAAATCAGTAGGCGTCGCTGATTCCATCCCTGTCCCCCGTTTACACGCCACTACCATGGCAATTCTCCCTTTGTGTTGCCTTGAAATTTTGAACACAGCTCGGAAACAGGTACCTGAAGCAACTACGAGAAACCCGATCACTTTCCCAAATTACATGTCGCCACTTCGTAGCAATTTCAACGAAACAGCCACAAAAATTGCCAGGCAGTTGCTACCACGCAGTGGCGGCGTGTAAAGGTACCCCAAAGGTACCTTTACACGCCGCTACGGCAGGATGGATGCATCCTGCTACAGGCTACAAATGTAGCTTGTCACGCCAATATAGCCCGTCGTAGCGGCGTCTGAAGACGTGACGATACAGCCGGCAACAGATACATCTATTTACGACCTCTGCTCGAAAACAGAGAGCTACAAAGCCGATGGTAGCGAGATGCATCGGCGTGTAAAGAAGTTACGGAAGGGAACTCTGGACACCCGGGGATGTAGCCGCAATGTAGCTAAGGCGTGACCCTGGCTCCGTGTTACCGCGCCCCATCTGCGATCATTGGAGGAAGCTCCTGCGTTGCGATTGGTAGTCGCTGCATAGGGCGGCATATTTAAGGAGCTGACGAGTCACACTACACAATCGCTCGAGCGTGCTGTATTACTCAACCTCCTGCGATGCCTGCCCAATCATGATGTTCCTGCTTTGTCCTATCAGCGTACGGACGGCTCGTACTCCTCAATTCTGGCACGCCTATGTGTTGTCCCTGCTGCACCAGGTCCGCCCAAAGTAGCTTGTTGAAGCGGTGTGTAAATGAGCTACAGATGGCTACTTGACACACCCGGCGATGTATCTAGCTATAGATGTAGCGTAGCGTAGCGCACCTTATGGCGGCGTGTAAAGAGGGTGCGTTGACCGTTTGTAACCGTTTGAGCGTGCTCGTGCACGTGAAGTAGCGGGATGCATCCATCCTGCCGTAGCGGCGTGTAAAGGTACCCTAAGGCCTCGGGCACACGCTGAGTATTGGGAGTTGTACCTCAGTATTGTAAGAACTCGTGACATGTGAGTATTGGTGCGTTGTTACCTCAGTATCTGTAAGGCCTCGTGCACACGCTGAGTATTTGGTGATTTTTTCCCTCAGTATTTGTAAGCCTCGTGCAACGCTGAGTATTGTGAGTTTTTACTAGTATCGTAAGGCCTCATGCCACGTGAGTATTTGTGCTGTACCTCAATATTAAGCTCGTGCACACACTAAGTATTTGGTGATTTTTTCCCCTCAGTATCTGTAAGGCCTCGTGCACACGCTGAGTATTTGGTGATTTTTTTTCCTCAGTATTTGTAGGGCCTCGTGCACACGCCTATGCTGCATTATAAGAAACAGGCTATTATGCCCTGAATACCCCTGTTCCCAGAATAAATAACTTATAAAAACCTTACACCCTGTATTCTAACCTGTTACCAGTCCGAAATTCTTGCTTGCAGATTGGTCCATTCAGCTACTCCTCACCGTCCGACAGCCTCTTCTTCTGGATAATATGGATCACGCCTCCTGCGTTATCCACGTCCCACTTTCCCATCTCACGTCTGTGCAGATGCCTCTCCATTTTATGCAAATGCACCGTGCTCTGCCCTATTGCGGCTACAATGTAAACTCATCTACACATGTGCAAACCGCAGGGGTCTCTGCACATGGTTCCTGGCTTAAAGTGGTTTTTTTTCTTCCTAACTGAAGGGTAAAATCATGAGATCAATGGATGTTTGACAGGTTAGAGTTTCACTAAGCAACTATTTTTCTGGAATAATCTATTTCAGGTATTTGATGACCCCTGTAACATGACCCCCGTGACCCCGTCACATGACCTCCGTCACATGACCCCCATGACTTTGTCACATGACCCTTGTGACCCCGTCACATGGCCCTCGTCACATAACTGGGGGGGGGGGGGGCCCACAGAGTCTGAACAGCCCCAGGTCCTGGCTACCCTTAATCCACCCCTGCCTATTGTAACGAGCCATACACTGTATTGACTGTCTATAGTGACAAGCTGTACAGTGTAGTGACTACCTATAGTGATGAGCCATACACTGTAGTGACTGCCCCTATAGTGACAAGCTGTACACTGTAGTGATTGCCTATAGTGATGAGCCATACACTGTAGTGACTGCCTATAGTGACAAGCTGTACACTGTAGTGATTGCCTATAGTGACAAGCTGTACATGTAGTGACTACCTATAGTGATGAGCCATACACTGTAGTGACTGCCTATAGTGACAAGCTGTACACTGTAGTGATTGCCTATAGTGATGAGCCATACACTGTAGTGACTGCCTATAGTGACAAGCCGTACACTGTAGTGATGCCTATAGTGACGAAGCCATACACTGTAGTGACTGCCTATAGTGATCAAGCCATACACTGTAGTGACTGCCTATAGTGACAAGCATACACTGTAGTGATGCCTATAGTGACAGCCGTACACTGTAGTGACTGCCTATAGTGACGAGCCATACACTGTAGTGACTGCCTATAGTGACGAGCCATACACTGTAGTGACTGCCTATAGTGACAAGCCGTACACTGTAGTGACTGCCTATAGTGACGAGCCATACACTGTAGTGACTGCCTATAGTGACAAGCCGTACACTGTAGTGACTGCCTGTAGTGATGAGCTGTACACTGTAGTGACAGCCTAAGGTGATGAGCCATACACTGTAGTGACTGCCTATGGTGACGAGCCATACACTGTAGTGACTGCCTATAGTGATGAGCCATACAGTGTAGTGACTGCCTGTAGTGATGAGCTGTACACTGTAGTGACAGCCTAAGGTGATGAGCCATACACTGTAGTGACTGCCTATGGTGACGAGCCATACACTGTAGTGACTGCCTATAGTGATGAGCCGTACACTGTAGTGACTACCTAAGGTGATGAGCCATACACTGTAGTGACTGCCTATGGTGACGAGCCATACACTGTAGTGACTGCCTATAGTGACAAGCTGTACACTGTAGTGACTGCCTATAGTGACGAGCCATACACGGTAGTGACTGTCTATAGTGACGAGCCATACACTGTAGTGACTGCCTATAGTGACGAGACATACACTGTAGTGATTGCCTATGGTGACGAGCCATACACACTGTAGTGACTGTCTATAGTGACGAACCGTACACTGTAGTGACTGCCTGTAGTGATGAGCCGTATACTGTAGTAACTGTCTATAGTGATGAGCCATACACTGTAGTGACTGCCTATGGTGACGAGCCATACACTGTAGTGACTGTCTATAGTGACGAGACATAATGTACACAATGTTGAGCTGAGGTAACTCCTTTTTTTCCAAGTGTGAGAATCGGAGTTAGGCTCTGTGGCCTCGTTCTGAGTCTCATAGACTTACACTGAACCTGGTCACATATGTGGACACATGATGTGGGAGTGACCAGAACAGCATGGAAATGGTAGAAGACAGAGGCCAATAAGTAATGTGATACATTCTCTGCATCCACATTACACAACTTTTGCTAATAGAAGGGTAAATAAAAAAAAAAGAAAAGGAAGTAAACCTGAATCAATATTTTTAGGATGTATAAGCTAATTGACTCCCAAACATGTATCCTGCAGAAATAATGGTGTGGGGCACCAAAGAGCAGTTTTGCACAGAGCACTATTTAGCCTAAGACAGACCCTGTACACACCATGACCGCCCCTCGGTGCATACAGGCATCCAGCCATGTTTCTCTCGAGCAGTGGTTGGTCAGTGACGCTCGTCTCTCTTCCTGCTCCCACATTCTTTACTTAACCGAATTGTATGACCCCCTACTATTAGCTCCAGACAGCCCTGTGTGCGATGCTTGTGATTGGCTAAGTGTTTCAGGAGAATGAGGCGTGGTCTGTTGAGGAAGATGCGCCATTTTCCCAGGTTAGTGCAGTGGTGGCTTGTTGATACTCAGACTGCAGGTCAATACCTGTGGTGTGTGGACGGTGGTGCATGGTGGACATATCTGACTAGTTAGTGCCAGGGAGCTGCCACATTGGAGCTGCCCAGAGTGGTGTAGGCGTGTGCCAGACATAATAGGATGGCAATCAGTGCTGCCTCCGATGCTATAATGAATGGAGGACTGTGTCTGCCTACAGGACCACAGCTCTGCCAGTGATCATTATGTGTCTGTAGCTTGTGCCAAGCCGCCATTGCTATTAATGATCCTTGTTCTGTATTCTTCTGTGTGGTTCTTGTATGTGTGTGTGATGGCGCTGACATCCTTGTGTTTGGACATCTTCCTCTCTATTTCCTCTAAATTAAATGTCCACTATTGTCCTCATTTGTACAGGATAGATATAAATCTGTATGCACCAGATTTATTTCTACCAACTTTAGAAATTTACTTGCGGGGGGGGGGACCAATTTGCAGTTCGTCTCAGGGAACAGAGAGGCTAGGTTTACCCCTGCCAGGGTGACTACTCGAAATGGAAATTCCTAGTGTTTTCAAAAACTGCTGGTACATTGGTTAATGATCAAGTTTGGAGAACAATTTACCGTAGCTTCCATAAGCTGAATTTAAAGGTCGGAGATAAATAGAAGTGGGTAAGTATTCTTAATTGTAATTTTATTTAATTCACTGAAATTGAGGGAATAACAGAGACCCCCATCTTTCTCCTTTACGTTGGCTTCACGCTGACATTTTTGCCATCTGTGTGTATCCAGCTTACACTGGATGCAGCTGCATAAGTTTTCGGCCCCATTGACTTTCAATGGGACCGTGGCCACGTGCGGGTGCATACAGTTCTTTACCTTTTTCCCTGATCCGGGTGTCACTGGTTCTTTGACTGAGACCAAAAATGCTTTTTGGTGCATTTTTGGTCTCTGTGACAAAACCCAAAAGCATCCGGGATCCAGACAACTACGGCCTAAATCAGAATGTGCCCAATGGAACCCGGATCCAGCTAACTCTGAGTCCCGCTGGATCCCGACGCCGGATCCAGGTTTTTGAACTGTGCATGCCCAGAATGCAGTTCTAAATGATACGCCCTAGGGGGCACGTCTTTTTTCACCAGATTCGGCAGAAATAGGTAATTCACCTGATGCAACGGGATGCTCCCGCACCGCATCCTTGAGACGAATCAGTGATAATACCAGTGAGGGTGCATCTAGTTGCATCCTAAAAAAACACCTGTGGGGGAGTCCGGGGGAATGCAGGCTTTACCCACATTCCCCCGGATTAAAAAGATGCAAATGTGAAACCAGCCTAAAAGAGAAAAATCCAGCAGCTACAGGAGGGGAGGAAGGATGGACATGACCCTTCTGTAAACTTTTGTTTGCATGTTCTTTCATGGCGGTTTGTTCAGAACCCAATGAATTATAAAGGAGAGCTATCGATTATTTGGCATTAGGGCTAAGATTAATAGCACAGTCAATGGGACAATGGGATGATAATATATATCTCTGCTTCTTTCTCTGAGAACACATCTCCAAAGTCCTTCAGGTACCCCAGAAGACCATCCAGGCTGGAAAACCTGTAACTCGTGGAAATTAATCTGGCTTGTTGTGAGATGATTTATAATCTTCAGTGCACAGAGAGTATAAAGTTAAAGAATACATTGTTAAAATCCACAATAATAATGATATGTTTTGTATTTTATTTAATTTATTTTAATGATCTGCAGATAATTTCACTTATTTTCATTGATATTCGCTTGTTCTCTTATCTTCCTTCCCTTAGGGGTACTTCACACACTACAACATCGCTAGTGATGTTGCTGACACGTCACAGGTTTGTGACGTAACAGCGCCCTCTCCAGCGATGTTGTAGTGTGTGACACGTAGCAGCGATCAGGCCCCTGCTGTGAGGTCGCTGATCGCTGCAAGTCGTTCAGGACCATTTTTCGGTCCTTGGTCTCCCGCTCGTCAGCACGTATCACTGCGTGTGACAGCGAGAGACCAACAATCAGCGACCTCCCAGGCTTATATCCATGGTAAACAACGGGTATCTAGGCATCGTGCAGCACCTAGTTACCCAATGTATACCCTGGTTACAAGCCTTCTTTGCTTCCAGGCTGGTATCCAAGGTACACAGTGGGTATCTAAGCACATCGCTGTCCCTAGTTACCCACTGTGTACCTTGGATACCAGCCTGGAAGCGGAGAAGGCAGGTAACCAAGGTATCCATCGGGTAACTAGGCGTTGCGCGCTGCCTAGATACCCATTGTTTATCATGGTTACCAGCCTGCTTCCGCTTACTGCAGCCTGTCATAAGACAGGAGTGGGAGCTCGACATCGTGGAAAGAATAGTTTATATTCTTTCCACGGTGTTGCTGGTCCACTGGTCGCTGGTGAGTCTGCCTGTTTGACAGCTCACCAACGACTGCATAGAGACTTTCCAGTGATTCCGGAAAGGTCGGATCGCTGGTGGGATCGCTGGAAAGTCCCACGTGTAAAGTGGCTCTTATTTTTTCTTATTTTCCATTAGAGGAGATCCTAGGGAGTATGCTGTACTGTTTAGCATGTTAATTGCATTAATTATAACACAATTAACTATGCAAATAGGGGTGTTTCTCTTACTAGGATCATGAACTTCATTTATTTATTATTGGAAGTTTGATGCAGTGATTATGTTCTGTTTGAGGAAGCTGAAACGCGTTACTGTGACGCTTTCCGGTGCACCGGATTAAAGAAATACAGTATTTGACTTAAAAAGGAAAACAAGGAGCGCCAGTCTATTTCTTCATTTGGATTGTGGATCCCTTCCTTAGACCTGAGCACCGTGAATATTTGACTGCCGCCTGGGGCTTTTCTCTATATACCTGGGATTAAGGAGACTTGTGATGTCACCAGAGGGGGCGGCACAAGTCTCCTGCAATTTGGGTATAGACAGCGCTCTTTCATCTGCTGATCATTACAGATCTGAACCAATAATAGAGCGAGTGCTGATGGCAGATTGCACAGCTCAGGGAGTGACACAGCAAGGACAGCTGGGGCAAAGTAGGGAGGGACACAGAGAGACAGACCACCCCCTAAAATGTGCAGAATGATGGCGCTTGGTCTTAGGGTACCGTCAGACCAGGACACCTTGCCGGAGATATCGCTGGTGACGCACGGGAGCGTGCACGTTTTTGGCTCCTTGCCAGCTTCGCCATCGCGTGTTTACATGCGGCAATACCTCCGGCGACGTACCGGCGATATTACAGGCGGCATCGCCACTGGGGTGTCTACAAACCCCAGCGGCGATCCTGTAACATGGGAGCCTATGGCTCCCATCGCCTGTAACATCGGCAATCGCCATGTTACATGGAACGATGTGTACAAATCGCCCCAGAGTGCTCGCCTGGTTTCAGAGCAGTGCTGGGAAACCAGGCGACCACTCAGAGGCGATATTTTGCCTCATTATCGCCCCTTTACACTAGGCGACATAGCGGCGCTGTCGCTGGCGATAGGCCACGCCCCTGCATCGCCTATGTAATCGGCGGCGATATGTCCTGGTGTGACGGTACCCTTAGGGAAGGGGCAGAGGCTGCAGTCACTGCCACAGACTCTGCCCTGTGAAGACACTTTATTTGAGTATCCCAGAATGCACTTGGATTCTCAAATGAATCATCAGCAGACAGAAACTAGAAAATAGAATACAGCAGCAGTCAGATAATGTAATTAGGGAGCTGTAGGGAATTCTTAATGCAAGTATGTTAGAAAGTAGCTTAGATTATAGCATCAAATAGATAGCGATTTAAATGAAATCTACTTTTGCCTTCGGACCAACCCTTAAATTTTGTGTGACAAAAGATCATCATTTTCGGCAGGTCATTGTCGATGCAAATAGGACCTATGCTGCCGAGCACAATTGCAATTGGGCTTAATCTTAAAAAAAAGGTCTGTGTGGCCACTGTGCACCACGATTTGCGGCCTTCATCTTAAAAAAATTATATGAAGTCACTGTGCACATGGCTCTGTGAGGTTATTCTTTAAAAAATGATGTGTAGCCACAGTGCAGCAGGGCTTGTGCCCAGTGGTGTATCTAGGGGGGCTGGCGGGGCATCTGCCCTGGGCAGCACCACACAATGGGATGCCATCAGACCTCCTGGTGCAGTGCTCGAGGCGTATATGCTGACCCCCCCCCACACCCGCAATGGGGGCCGGCTATTCCCTGCTCCTACTGTCAGCTGACAGCGGCTCAGAGAAGCTGCAGCACACCGGCTCCCTTGCAATCCGTTGTACAGGTGGCTATCAGACACTCTGTACTGTACAATGGAAGCAGTGCCCTGATTCACGACACTTCCGCGTCAGGGGAACATCAGCATCATGATGATGGCGGGACCCAGTAAGTATAATGGTGATGTTTATCAATTATGTGCTTTCTTTTACAGCCCCCAGCCCCATCCCATAACTGTCATAAATGGAGCGGGATCCCCAGGGCAGTTGTAGAAGCTAAGAGTTGCAGGACAGTCTAAAGGGAGCAGGATTAGAGGTCGCAATAATAGTCACACACAGGGTTGTTGTTTCTGTACCTCTACTGATGTTGCAGGTGTAGTCCAGGGTACAGTCTCTGATGGTATGGGTCTGGGTGGTCTGCAAGCAGTTCGGGATCTCCACACCCGGCTAGTTATGAGGCCTCCGTGTTGCGCTGTGTTTGTACCCTCTCCTGCTGTCTTCACCTGTATGGCAAGCGGCGGGAGCCCTGTTGCTGGGCACCGCTGTATCAGCTGTGGTCCCTGGGCTCTAATAAGCGGCAATGCCTTCAGGCGCTGCTGTGGCCAGGAGACCTAGAATCTCCCTGGCCTCCGGTCTTTACTGCTGGGCAGGTCGTTCCCACGCAGTCTCGGACACCGGTGTCCGGTTTTAGCGCTATCCCTATGGGTTACCCGGTATGGCTCCACTCCCCTGGCTACAATATTCAATATTACCCCATATAACAAGGGGCATAACTACCACAGGTGCAGGGGTTGCAATCGCACCCGGGCCCTGGCATCTAGGGGGCCCAAAAGTCCCTTTAACCTATAGAAAAACACTAAAAATCTGCAAAAATCGGATTCAGTGAATTAGAATATCATATACTTAAACAGAGGTATCTAATGAGTGGGGTAGTTTTTATCTCTTCAAATTGCTAAAGACGTGAGGACTACCACTTCAGGATTAGTATTAAAAGAATTATTTTATTACCCGTATATACTCGTGTATAAGCCGACCCGTGTATAAGCCGACCCCCCTACTTTTGCCCCCAAAACCTGGGAAAACCTATTGACTCGTGTATAAGCCGAGGGTGGACCCCAGCACAGGTATACAGCCCCCAGCAGTGTGGTATACAGCAGCCTCCCCAGTGGTAGTATACAGCAGCCTCCCCAGTGTTAGTATACAGCAGCCTCCCCAGTGGTATATACAGGCCCCAGCAGTATTACAGCAGCCTCCCCAGTGGTATATACAGGCCCCAGTAGTATATACAGCAGCCCCAGTGGTATACAGCAGCCTCCCCAGTGGTATATACAGGCCCCAGCAGTATTACAGCAGCCTCCCCAGTGGTATATACAGGCCCCAGCAGTATATACAGCAGCCCCAGTGGTATACAGCAGCCTCCCCAGTTGTATATACAGGCCCCAGCAGTATATACAGCAGCCACAGTGGTATACAGCAGCCTCCCCAGTGGTATATACAGGCCTCAGCAGTATATACAGCAGCCCCAGTGGTATACAGCAGCTCCCCAGTGGTATATACAGGCCCCAGCAGTATATACAGCAGCCCCAGTGGTATACAGCAGCCTCCCCAGTGGTATATACAGGCCCCAGCAGTATATACAGCAGCCCCAGTGGTATATAGCAGTGGTATACAGGCCCCAGTGGTATACAGGCCCCAGCAGTATACACAGCAGGCCCAGTGGTATACAGCAGTGGTATACAGGCCCCAGTGGTATACAGGCCCCAGTGGTATACAGGCCCCAGCGGTGTGTGTCATATATGGCCCCAAAATGCTGGCACTTGCCCCCCTCCGTTGTAAGCCCCCCCCCCTGCTGCTTAACTTGCCATCCCTGGTCTTCTGCACAGTGCTGGTCCTCCATGCTCCGTCCTCCATGCTCCTGTCCTCAGCTGCATCCGGGGTCCCCGGCCGTCACAGTAACGATGACGTCATGCGACCGGCCGGTCACATGACCCCGATGCTGCCTCCCCAGCCCCGGACACATCCCCCACCACAGCCCCTACCGTATTGACCCGTTTATAATCCGAGGGGGGGACTTTTCAGCCCAATTTGTGGGCTGAAAAACTCGACTTATACACGAGTATATACGGTAATTCTCTTTAAAAATGACTGGTCTAGTCAACATAGTATACAAACGTGAAAAAAGTGTATATTTACAAGTTCACTGGAGGAGAAGGCACATCACAATATGAGTATCCCTTTTCTGCCCCTATATCTGTAGAGCTGCCTAACAATGGAGGTAATATCACCTTAATGTACCGGGTTCCCCCACTCCATGACGGCTTGCCCTATGACGTCTTAGACGAAAATTGATGGAGATTTCCCATTGTTTTTAATGTCACAACTGGAGGAAGAAATTGACTGCACATTGGACTTCTGTTGAAACAAAAGACTCTGATACTCTATACGAGTTAAGTTAATCCTGATCCAGGTTTTGTCCTGCCGTTATCCTCAAATTATGATATCCCTCTGTATAAACTATAATGCAATCATATTGATAACCTTTATATAGGGCTATCATAGGGCAAGCCGTCGTGGAGTGGGGCACCCGGAACATTAAGGTGATATTACCTCCATTGTTAGGCAGCTCTACAGATATAGGGGCAAAAAGGGATACTCATATTGTGATGTGCCGTTCTCCTCCAGTGAACTTATAAATATACACTTTTTTCACATTTGTATACTTTGTTGACTAGACCAGTCATTTTTAAAGAGAATTAATAAAAGAATTCTTTTAATACTATTCCTGAAGTGCTAGTCCTCACGTCTTTAGCGAATTAGAATATCATCAAAAAGTTTATTTATTTCAGTAATTAAATACATAAAGTGTTGATTGCTCTCACTGTGAGAAACAGATACAATCTTGTAGTTGTGATACCTTTTAATGGCTAACAAAAATAAAATAAATGATGCTATAAGGCGAGCTTCGAGACGATCAGGTCCCCTTCATCAGGCATGGTATCACAAGATATTGAATTAAACTCAAAATATATGAATGAGCTAAAAAGCCATCAGCAATGTTCAGTCCATTCTGTATACAATGAGCTTCTAATTAGCTTGGATTCACAGACTCTTCGATGTTTATGGATTGAAATGACCTAAAACCTTCATTATTATCAATGTTATGTCCTTGGCCAGAAAATGCTCCGCTACTGGAAAATTGATTTTTTCGTGTGTAATTGTGTGAAGATGAGACCTTATCCTTGCTCTTAGACGCTGCCCAGTCTCCCCAACATAGAAAGAACCTACTGGGCAAATGGTGCACATAATTAAATATACCACATTGGAAGAGGAGCTACAACGCACCGGAACTGCCATGGGAAGCAAAATGGCCCCCCAGTATGCCAACCTCTTCATGGCTAAACTGGAAAATGACTTTTTAGCCTCCTGCCCCATCAAACCCTTAGCGTACTTCCGTTTCATTGATGACATCTTAATAATCTGGACTGGAACTGAACATGAACTTCTAAAATTCCATGACAAGTTCAACCAATTTCATCCCAGCATAAACCTGACACTGGAGCACTCAAAAACAGAAATCAACTTTCTGGATACCACCTTAAAAATTCTAAATAGTTCATTCCAGACATCAGTATATCGGAAACCGATTGACCGTCCCACATACCTCAGCTGGGACAGTTTCCACCCGAAACACATCAAAAAATCCATTGTCTACAGCCTGGCCCTCAGATATAACCGTATTTGCTCCAACCCTGTGGAAAGGGATGAACACTTAAACCAGCTAAAAAAGACATTTTTAAACCAGAGCTACCACCCCACCTCCATTGAGGATCAGATCATTAAAGCCACAAAGATCCCTAGAAGTTAAGCGCTCCAATACAGAGATAAAAAAGAGAACAATCGTGTTCCTCTGGTGGTGACCTACAACCCACAGCTTGAGGTACTAAGGAAAACTGCCAGGAAACTTCATCACATCTTACACAAGGATGACCGACTTAAAATAAAATTCAAAGACCCTCCCTTGCTGTGCTACAGGCAACCTCAAAATTTAAGAAACATCATGGTCCGAAGTTTGATGCCCTCGGATACACCAAAAGGAACTTATCCATGCAATGTGAAGAGCTGCAAGACCTGTGCTCACATAGAGACCAGAGACAGGATACAGATCCCCAATACACAGCAGGATTATAAGATTCCTGGGACTTTCACATGCTCCTCTTCCAATGTGGTATATTTAATTATGTGCACCATTTGCCCAGTAGGTTCTTTCTATGTTGGGGAGACTGGACAGCGTCTAAGAGCAAGGATGAGGTCTCATCGTCACACAATTACACACGAAAAAATCAATTTTCCAGTAGCGGAGCATTTTTCTGGCCAAGGACATAACATTGATAATATGAAGGTTTTAGGTAATTTCAAATCCCAAAAACATCGAAGAGTCTGTGAATCCAAGCTAATTAGAAGCTTCAATTGTATACAGAATGGACTGAACATTGCTGATGGCTTTATGGCTCATTCATATATTTTGAGTTTCATTCAATATCTTGTCATACCATGCCTGATGAAGAGACCAGAGTCGTCTCGAAAGCTCGCCTTATAACATCTTTTATTTTATTTTTGTTAGCCATTAAAAGGTGTCACAACTACAAGATTTGTATCTTGTTTCTCACAGTAAGAGCAATCATCATTTTCTCAACTGGCTAACACGGTACCAAACCTTTTTCTTCTAATACACAAAGTGAAACGCATATATTATATAGAGTCATTACACACAGAGGGATCTATTTCAAGTGTTTATTTCTGTTAATGTTGATGATTATGGCTTACAGTCAATGAAAACCCAAAGGTCATTACTGAAATAAGTGAACTTCTTGATGATATTCTAACTCATTGAGATGCTCCTGTATTTTTCACCGTATTCTCAAAGTTTCAGTGTTGGAGAGTCACATGATGAAAGATGGAGCTTTATGAAAACAAAGTGATTAATGTTCATGATGTTGATGATTTATCATATGGGTCACTTATCATTAATTCTTCAATATTTGGTGCAGTTTTTAATAGTAAACTCTGCAACTAAAGAGGTAAATGATCTATGGGGGGAAAAAGACAACTGAGGACTAATAATACAAGATATCTCCCAATAATAGGACTATCGTATATGTAGAGAATATCTTTAGGGCATGTGCACAATTGGCGTTTTTTCAACCTTTTTGTTATCTTTGGGAAATATGCTGTGTTTTACAGTACCAGCTTAGTGATGAGCAGGGGCGTAACTATAAGGTGCAGGGGCTGCAATCGTACCCGGGCCCTGGAGACTAGGGGGCCCCAAAAGTCCCTTTGGCCTATAGAAAAAGATTAATGCTATAAAAGATTTACAATAATTGGGGGCCCCGTTGGAGCTTTTGAATAGGGGCCCGTGAGCTTCAAGTTACGCCACTGGTGGTGAGATTGAAATCTTATTCACACGCTGTGGTTTTTTTCATTAAATCTGCATTTTGTCAATTCTTTAAGGGATTTTGCAGCATTTTTTGTCCATTCAAATAAATGAAAAATAAATATCAAAACACAGCAAAAATGCACATGTATGTAGTGTTTTTTCTGTCGCCACTCTGGTTTTTGGAGTAGAAAAAGATGCCGCAAATATACAATGTGTGAACATATCCTTATTGTGATTGTGTTCTAATTGGAAATAATATAGCACAGCCATCATAACATGGAGATGTATTGAACTCTATGGAGTTGGCAGTTTACATGTTGCTAGGCAACAAGATTCCATTATGACATCACAGATCAGTGTCTATATATACAGGTCACACAGCATTCCAGCTGTCATTCTAGGTTCTAGTGGGTGACTGACAATTCTTGCAGCTCATTCACTATGGCTGAAAATCTTCTAGACAAATTTCAGGTACATGCACTGCAGGTGATTCTTAACAACAATCGCCCTGACATTGTGCATCTACCACCCGATGACGTCCTGAGCTTCTCTCACCGGCTGTTGGTAGGATTAGTACAGGACTGCCTGACCAAATACCAACAAGGTCATCTAACCTCAAAGCATCTGACGGATTTATCAACAACATCAGGACAATTCTGCAACAGGTAAATGGTGGACAATCCACACAAAACCTAGTCATAATAATAGATGATAATGGTGGAGTAGAAGTATGAAGAGCTCCCAAATACTAGGGCATCTCAATGAATTAGAATATCCTCAAAAAGTACATTTATTTCAGTTACTCAATACATAAAGTGAAACACATATATAGAGTCATTACAGAGTGATCTATTTCAAGTGTTTGTCTGTTAATGTTGATGATTACGGCTTACAGCCAATGAAAACCCAAAGGTCATTATCTCAGAAAACTAAAGTAGGGAGGATGAAGGGTCTGAGAGATAAAATATGACTTTAATAGGTATCAGAGGCTTCACCTTGTGTGGTTGTGAGAGTCACAACCACTATAAAAGCAGATCACAGCTGCTGCAGTCCCCAGCGTGGTGACTATAGAGTAGGAGGGATTAAGGGTTAAAAACTGCAATGCCATATTCCAGGAAACATCAAAGGATGAATGTACTATTGATTTATTACTTTGATAACTTTTTCTTATGATAGTTAGATATGATCCTCTGCATTGTAAAGCGCTGCGGAATATGTTGGCGCTATATAAATAAAGATTATTATTATTATTATTATTAATGCGTTTCAGGGCTCCCTGACTCATCCACGGGACAAATTAATATCATACTGTCATGTTTCAGGGAGGCCTGAAATGTGTTGTCTAGTAAATCAATATTACAGTCACCCTTTGATGTCTTGTGGAATATGGCAGCGCGATTTTTAAACCTTCATCCTCCCTACTTTAATTTTCTGAGATAATGAGTGACCTTTGGGTTTTCATTGGCTGTAAGCCGTAATCATCAACATTTACAGAAATAAAATCTTGAAATAGATCCCTCTTTGTGTAATGACTCTATATATACTTTATGTATTAAATTACTGAAATACATTTACTTTTTGATGATATTGTAATACATTGAGATACACTTGTATTTTTCATCTTTTTCTCACTGTTTCAATGTTGGAGGGTCACATGATGAAAGATGGAACTTTATATCTCCCATAATATGATATAGAGTCATAATTTATGATTAGATAATGAGTCACAATGGATAATAATGGTGGAATAGAAGCATGAAAAGTCCTCAAATATGTAGTCATTGTATCTGCAGAAAGTGGAGTAAATGTCCCATACCATGGAGGCCTCCATTATTCATGTAAGAATTTTCATTTTTATTTCTTTTCTTCTTTTTAGGTTGAACAAAAATCTCAAAATGGAGATCTGGGTTTTGTTAAAAAACTGGCCCAGGAAGTCCTGTCTGTGTTGGAGCATCCGGCCCGATCTTTGGAACACCTGGTAAGGACCCATCACCTTCTTTATTATTATTATTACTTTATTATTGTTAGTAATCAATATAGCACCATTTATTCCATGGCGCTTTACATGTTAAAAGTGGCACACATAGACAAGTACAATAATTATCAATAATACAAGAGACACACAGGTACAGGAGGAGAGAGGACCCTGCCCGTGAGGGCTCACAGTCTACAAGGGATGGGTGAGGACAGTAGATGAGAGAGGACCCTGCCCATGAGGGCTCACAGTCTACAAGGGATGGGTGAGGATAGTAGATGAGAGGACCCTGGGCAGGGGCCCATGAGGGCTCACAGTCTACAAGGGATGGGTGAGGATACAGAAGGTGAAGAGACAGGGCCCTGCCCATGAGGGCACACAGTCTACAAGAGATGGGTGAGGATACAGAAGGTGACGAGACAGGGCCCTGCCAATGAGGGCTCACAGTCTACAAGGGGTGGGTGAGGATAGTAGATGAGACAGGGCCCTGCCCATGAGGGCTCACAGTCTACAAGGGATGGGTGAGGATACAGAAGGTGAAGAGACAGGGCCCTGCCATGAGGGCTCACAGTGTACAAACGATGGGTGAGGATACAGAAGGTGAAGAGACAGGGCCCTGCCCATGAGGGCTCACAGTCTACAAGGGATGGGTGAGGATA
>JARQOC010001321.1:0-43821 GCA_033576535.1 Allobates femoralis
GGTTGGTGTTCTTGGGGTGATGAGTGGTGTTGGTTTTTGACTGGACATAGCATCTACCGTGATGATAAAAAAGTTCAACTTAGGTCCCATCTGATTACAGTACCTTCCTCCATACATTTGGGGTGGGTCTCCCGCATGTGATTTGGCAAAACCAAAACAAGCATTTCAACTTTTGGCCACTCTTCCATAAAGGCGCCCTATGGAGTATACAGATTATTGTGTTATTGTGGTTGTATGGTCAGCTACCCCAGTCAGTGCTTGGGAACTTTGCAGCTCCTTCAGGGTGTCATATATTGACTGCTTTTGGAGTCTATTGTATTTAAACGTGTTTATTTCTTTCATACCAGCAAGGGTACAAGGAATCATTGAAATAAAGGTATCAATGCACTCAGCATCCCAGTGCCTGCAAGGCAATTGCTTCACTTTATAGCCCTAAATCATGGTGGTTTGGTTCCTTTTAATATTGGTCAGAGTGCACTGCGAGATTTTCTCACACATCCAATTTCAACACCCATGTGTCTGAGCCCTTATTTTGTGCATTACAGCATGGGATGAGAATAGAAAGTACATATGTTCAAATATATTCACTTTCACAGACCATCAGAAGCATGACATTTTTGGAAGAAAAGGAAGGTTTAGGACGTTGTACCTAAGGATTCTCTAAATAATGTAGGTCCTCCATCAGAACATACAAGAGTTTGACATTGCTAAATATCACAGATAATAACCATGATTAATTAATTCTTAATAATATGTGTGTAGGAGTAATATGCGTCTAAATTATTAAGTGGGTGTTGTAACTTTTGCAGAATTTGTCAGGCCGGCTGTGCAACACCCCATTTCACCAATGCTCTGCCACTTTAATGGATCTGGCCAGAGCTGGCGTGCAAAATGCCAAAAGTTGCTAAATTCTTGCGCAACTCCAAGTTGCAAAATACGCAACCCTGCTATCAGGTGACTAAATCTTAACATAAAATGTGCATTTAAATTTCACTCAATTTAGGATAATATCTTCTGGAAACTATACCACCAAAAGAGGTATGACGTGATATTAATATTTTTAGAACCTTATACACTGTGAAACACTAACCTGTTTGGATGGGATGTGGGTAACATAAACTGAAACTCAACTACACATGTGTTGTCCTTTAGTTGCCGATGCTGCACACTATTCAGTTCATAGGCAATGTATGCCCGCCGTACATACACCTGAAAAAAAAAAAAACACAGTATGACTGATTAAAGCAAAATGACAGAAAAGTCCAAGAGTCCACAGCAATGCGTCATGACTAAAGGACCCGTTAAGCGCTACGATGTCCCAGCGATCGGGTCGCTGGGACATCGCTAGCTGATCGGTATCTGATTGCTGGTGAGCTGTCACACAGGCAGACTCACCAGCGACCAGTGACATTGTGGAGAAGAATAAAATATTCTTTCCACGATGTCTAGCTCCCACTGCCAGGCTGCGGTAAGCAGGAGCAGGCTGGTAACCATGGTAAACAGCAGGTATCTAGGCAGCACGCAGCGGATAGTTACCCATTGTATACCCTGGTTACCTGCCTTTTCCGCTTACAGGCTGGTATCCAAGGTACAGACTGGGTAACTAGGGACAGCGCTGTCCCTAGTTACACGCTGTGTACATTGGATACCAGCCTGTAAACGGAGAAGGCTGGTAACCAGGGTATGCATCGGGTAACTAGGCGCTGCCTAGATACCTGCTGTTTACCATGGTTACCAGTTTGCTCCGCTTATCGCTGGTCGTTTGGCTCATCACACACGCCGATGCGTGCTGACCAGCGGACGATCAACGACAGACTTATGGTCCTGACCATAATCCAACAATCAATGATCGGCGAGCTGGTACTTGTTACACACAGTGACATTGCTACGAGGTCGCTGCAACGCCCCAAAAGCCGTGACGTTGCAACGATATCGTTAGTGATATAGTTGTGTGTTGCGGCGCCTTAAGACCAGTAATTGGGATGCAAAACTGCAAGTAGCATCACAGTGAACTTACAGTCGCGTTTCTTTTATCCTGTGATTAACTACGC
This sequence comes from Allobates femoralis, assembly GCA_033576535.1. NCBI lineage: Eukaryota > Metazoa > Chordata > Amphibia > Anura > Aromobatidae > Allobates > Allobates femoralis. Next base: position 2,052 of record JARQOC010001321.1, read on the forward strand.
AGAAAACACAAATTAAGCACATACTGTATCAGAAAAAATGTCTCAGAGCTGCAAAGGAAAATACCGCTATAGCTTGTTTGCACTTTGCATACACTAACACTGCTGCCATAAACAGAAAAAAATTGAGGAGGACAGAGAAGGAAGAACTTCATTTCTACCCAATTCATGAAGTCAGACCTCCCTGGGTACCCTGCCCGTCTTTCTCCAAACTAGTAAGAACAGTTGAACTCCTACTGGCCTATACTCACTGGAATCAAAGACAACTCTTTTCAACAAAAGTCGGTAACATCAATCCAAAATTGAAAGCATTCAGTTGTTTAAAACTTTTTAATGGCCAACATTAAAAAATATGAACCACTGAGGATTCTCAGGTTTGTCTTCTTTTTTTCATATTACTCAGTGACTGAGCCTCGTGAGTTTATTGTGCACAGCTCTTGGTAGCACAGTCTGTTTTGTGCTGCCATTAGACCATCTGCATTATACTAAATCAACAAGTATCGTACCACTTCTATTCTATATGCTGCCTATTATGCTCAGCATTTCTATTATTCTGTATATATATATATATATATATATATATATATATATATACACACACTGCACAGTACTATTTGTCAAGTCCTGTATACTGACTGTAATTCTCTGTATCTGTATTGTTCTGCATATATACACTGCACAGTACCACTTCTCCTGTCCTGTATACTGGGTGTAATCCTTAGTATCTGTATTATTCTGTATATATACACTGCACAGTACCACTTCTTCTTTCCTGTATACTGGGTGCAATCCTCAGTATCTGTATTATTGTTTATATACACTGCACAGTACCACTTCCCCTAATCCTGTATAATGGGTATAATTGTCATCCAGCCAGTTTCTAGCTCACCGGACAATTGGTTCTGTGACTGCAGCATTCAGTGACGGAGCTACGGACTCCTTGCAGACAACACAAGGCAATCACAGTAATCCAAAGAAATTCGTCCAGCTCCACGTCTTCTTAAAAGAATCAATTTTATTTTTAAGAGTTTAAAATCATGTACATTGACGCGTTTCGAATATAACTGTGGTCTTAGTCATAATGTTTGAGTGTAATTCTCAGTATCTGCATTATTCTGCATATATAAATGCACAGTACCACTCCTCCTGTCTTGTCTACTGGGTGTAATTCTCAGTATCTGTATTATTCTGTATATATGTACAGCACCACTCCTCCTGTCCTGTATACTGGGTGTAATTCTCAGGAAAAAACAGAAAACGCCAGCACTGCCAGAGAATATAGAAATTGTGCAAAAACACATATTGTTTCCAAACTGCAAAAAATTTGGTTGAGACATTTAGCAAAAGATTAAATAATCTTTTGAGCCACCCCGCCAAACGTCAAGGTATTCTCAGATAGGGTGGTCCTACTCTACAATTTTTTATTTACACTGTGTCAAAAGACCTCAATAATATATATAAAGTGGACCATACATAATATATAATTGTTTTTGCACAATTTTTATATTTTCTGTCAGTGCTGGCGTTTTCTGTTTTTTCCTGGGTATGGTTTAGTGGCTGACCACCACTTCGCCGTGCACGCTAGATTTTGTCCGTTTCCATCTGTACTGACATTTGTATTCTTGGTAACTGTTCACACACGGTTATCACACCCAGCACACAGGATCAGTTTTTGCTTCATTCACCTGAACCTAACCTGCTGTTATCCATAAAGGCTGGGTCAGTGCGGTGGGGGTTAACTTTGAAAGGCCCTTACATTTGTGGTGGAAGCTGCAGGTGTGGGGGCCTAGGTTGCCTTATATCACTTGCACTGATCTGGCACCTTGGAAGCAGGTCTGATATGTGAAGGTGAGTGATGGTTTTGTATGGTCCACTTTATATATACAGTATTATTGAGGTCTTTTGACACAGTGTAAATAAAAAATTGTAGAGTAGGACCACCCTATCTGAGAATGCCTTGACGTTTGGCGGGTTGGCTCAAAAGATTATTTAATCTTTTGCTAAATGTCTCAACCAAATTTTTTGCAGTTTGGAAACAATATGCGTTTTTGCACAATTTTTATATTTTCTGACAGTGCTGGCGTTTTCTGTTTTTTTCCTGGGTGTAATTCTCAGTATCTATATTATTCTGTATATATACACTGCACAGTACCACTTCCTCCTGTCCTGTATACAGGGTGTAATTCTCAGTATCTGTATTATTATGTATACATACACTGCACAGTACCACTTCTCCTGTCCTGTATACAGGGTGTAATCCTCAGTATCTATATTATTCTGTATATATACACTGCACAGTACCACTTCTCCTGTCCTGTATACTGGGTGTAATCCTCAGGAACTGTATTATTCTGTACAGTACAGACCAAATGTTTGGACACATCTTCTCATTCAAAGAGTTTTCTGTATTTTCATGACTATGAAAATTGTAGATTCACACTGAAGACAGCAAAACTATGAATTAACACATGTGGAATTATATACTTAACAAAAAAGTGTGAAACACCTGAAAATATGTCTTAAATTCTAGGTTCTTCAAAGTAGCCACCTTTTGCTTTGATTACTGCTTTGCACACTTTTGGCATTCTCTTGATGAGCTTCAAGAGGTAGTCACCGGAAATGGTTTTCACTTCACAGGTGTGCCCTGTCAGGTTTAATAAGTGGGATTTCTTGCCTTATAAATAAGTGTGATTCTACAATTTTCATAGTAATATAGAATACAGAAAACTCTTTGAATGATAAGGTGTGTCCAAACTTTTGGCCTGTACTGTGTATATACACGCACAGCATCACTTCTCCTGTCTGGTATACTGGGTGCAATCCTCAGTATCTATATTATTCTGTATATATACACTGCCCAGTACCACTTCTCCTGTCTTGTATACATGGTGTAATTCTCAGTATCTGTATTCTTCTGTGTATATATACTGCATAGTGCCACTTCTCTTGTCCTGTATACTGGGAGTAATTCTCAGTATCTGTATTACTCTCTCTCTCTATATATATATATATATATGATTATGAAATGAAAGAAAGCAGCACAGTTTCTTTAGGGTGCAATACACCTGAAGGCACAATAAAGGCAAGAGGTTACTAAAACAAGAGGAGTGCTGCAGTCGTTTGTTATATATATATATATATATATATATATGTATATATATATATATAAATATATAATTCCCCTAACGCACTTCTGTAAGTTTCGGCGCTACTTCCGTCGTTGTGTCCGTGGGCGCGCGGCGCCCACGCGACCAGTGAAGCATTGCCCGCGCAGCGGCCATTGCGAGTCTCCCGCCCCGGCGACGGCCGACGAGAGCCGAGCGCCGTGGCCGAAAATAGAACCAAGGGCCTTGCCATGCACAGCTCTAAAGACCGCTATGTATCTCAATGGGAAGTGAGGCGCTATGCTCATTGGTCGGCGCAAGCACACAGCGACCAATGAGCATAGCGCCTCACTTACAGCGGTAAATTTGAAACTCAAAGTCCTCCATGTATCTGAATGGGAAGTGAGTCGCTATGCTCATTGGTCGGCGCCAGCACACAGCGACCAATGAGCATAGCGCCTCACTTACAGCAGTAAATTTGAAACTCAAAGTCCTCCATGTATCTCGATGGCCAGTGAGGTGCTATGCTCATTGGTCGCTGTGTGCTGGCGCCGACCAATGAGTATAGCACCTCACTTCCCATTGAGATATAATGGAGGATTTTGAGTTTCAAATTTACCGCTGTAAGTGAGGCGCTATACTCATTGGTCGCTGTGTGCTGGTGCCGACCAATGAGTATAGCACCTCACTTCCCATTGAGATATAATGGAGGACTTTGAGTTTCAAATTTACCTCTGTAAGTGAGGCGCTATGCTCATTGGTCGCTGTGTGCTGGCGCCGACCAATGAGCATAGCGCCTCACTTCCCATTGAGATATAATGGAGGACTTTGAGTTTGACTTTGAGTAAATTTGAAACTCAAAGTCCTCCATGTATCTCAATGGGAAGTGAGGCGCTATGCTCATTGGTCGGCGCCAGCACACAGCGACCAATGAGCATAGCGCCTCACTTACAGCGGTAAATTTGAAACTCAAAGTCCTCCATGTATCTCAATGGCCAGTGAGGCGCTATGCTCATTGGTCGCTGTGTGTTGGCACCGACCAATGAGCATAGCGCCTCACTTCCCATTCAGATACATGGAGGACTTTGAGTTTCAAATTTACCGCTGTAAGTGAGGCGCGAAGCTCATTGGTCGCTGTGTGATGGCGCCGACCAATGAGAATAGCGCCTGACTTCCCATTGAGATACATGGATGACTTTGAGTTTCAAATTTACCGCTGTAAGTGAGGCGCTATGCTCATTGGTCGGCGCCAGCACACAGCGACCAATAAGCTTCGCGCCTCACTTCCTATTGAGATACATGGAGGACTTTGAGTTTCAAATTTACCGCTGTAAGTGAGGCGCGAAGCTCATTGGTCGGCGCCAGCACACAGCGACCAATGAGCTTCGCGCCTCACTTCCTATTCAGATACATGGAGGACTTTCAGTTTCAAATTTACCGCTGTAAGTGAGGCGCGAAGCTCATTGGTCGGCGCCAGCACACACCGACCAATGAGCTTCGCGCCTCACTTACAGCACTAAATTTGAAACTCAAAGTCCTCCATGTATCTCAATGGGAAGTGAGGCGCTTCTCTCATTGTACTCATGACAGTAGCAACATTAACCCCTTACATTCCGTTTTATCTGTAATTTCTATAACACAGTGTGTAGTTGTACTGCCACTGCGAAGTTAACCCCTTATATACCATTTCTGCCTTAACTCCATACTTTGTAGTCTCTATTACTACTGCCAGTAGGAACATTAACCCCTTATATTCCATTGTTGTTGTTATTTCTATTACACAGTGTATAGTTGTAATGACACTGCGAAATTAACCCATTATATACCAGTTCAGCATTAACTGCATATTTGGTAGTGTTTATAACTACTGCCACTGCTACATTAACCCCTTGAACACCATTTTGGATATAATTTACAGCGCACTCCTTCAATAACATTTTTGATATCATTATAAGTTCCTACTCTGTTATAGTCCTGTTAGTCGGACATTAACTCTTTCTACACCTCCACTATATTGCTACCCTCACAGTTTTGCCTACATCGCCTACTTAGTCATATATTAAAACTCTTAAAAAAATTATATACAGATTCTAGACTCCCAATTCTTTAGAATCGGGCTCACTGCTAGTATATATATATATATATATATCTAATATATAAAGCTGAATGTGTGTATGTGTGTATATCCGGGATTGGCATCTACACCGTCGCAACTATAGCTACAAAATTTTGCACAGTCACACGTCTGGACCCCGGGAGCGTCATAGGCTATGTTGTGAGGCGAAATTTTTTTTACCCTGCGCATTCCAGTTCACCAAACAATTTTGGCCCTATCTACATAATGGGGAAAAAGTGAATGGAAAAATATTGGAGGAAAATCGACAGATGTCAGCTATAGAGACAAAATTTTGCACAGTCACACGTCTGGACCCTGAGAGCGTCATAGGCTATGTTGTGAGGCGACATTTTAACCCCGCGCATTCCAATTCACCAAACAATTTTGCCCCTATCTACATAATGGGGAAAAAGTGACAGTTACCAGTTGATAGTTGTGAATGAGAGGGGCTTAATGATAGCGCCAAAGACTAACAGCACATACCAGCATATAGTCACTAAGGTGGGGCTCCAACATGAGATATTCACCACGCACAGGGACATGTATACACAACACACGCACACAAAGAGTAACAGCAAGTGTATAGTTGCTAAGGTGCAGCCCCAACATTGGATACTCACCACGCACCCGAACAAACACACACACACCACAAAGAGACACACACAACACAGAGACACACACACACACCCCCAAGGGGACACACACACACTCTATAGCGACACATGCACTCACCCCACAGGGACACACACACACACCACAATGAGACACACATGACACAGACACACACACCACACAGACCCTCCCCCACAGGGACACACACACATAGCCACCCTATAGGGACACATGCACTCACCCCACAGGGACACACACCACAAAGAGACACACACAACACAGAGACACACACACACCCACACAGACACCCCCCCACAGGGACACACACACATACACACCCTATAGGGACACATGCACTCACCGCTCAGGGACACACACCACAAAGAGACACACACAACACAGAGACACACACCCCCCCACACAGACACCCCCCCACAGGGACACACACACATACACACCCTATAGGGACACATGCACTCACCCCACAGGGACACACACCACAAAGAGACACACACAACAGAGACACACACCACACAGACCCCCCCCACAGGGACACACACATACACACCCCAGGGACACACACACCACACAGACAGACACAGATGTGCACAAATCACCTCACACAATTCGCCTCATACGTGTGCTATCTTTATTTTCCAAACATAAACATCTGATTAAAAACAGCCAATGTGCAACACATGTGCCATATAGGGAATTAAGGCAGATGTCAGTCACATGAGCTGTCTATTATGTGTATGTGTGAGGTAACATATACTGCCCGGCCAGGGGGTAGGTTTACTGTTGGCTGGAGATTTATTAGGCTGCCTATAGCAACCCATCACAGCTCAGCTTCTATTTTCCTACAGGTCATTAATATGACATATTCAAATTCTATTTTGTTATAGCTAACAGCAGTTATTTATTAACCTGGGCGTAGCCGGATTCTACAGCTAGTATATATATATATATATATATATATATATACACACTGCACAGTACCACTTCTCCTGTCTTGTATACTGGGTGCAATCCTCAGTATCTGTATTATTCTGTATATATGCACTGCATAGTACCGCTTCTCATATCCTTAGCTAAACAACAAAAAATAGGTCAGCAAAGCCCAACAATTCCACATTGAGGTGGTTGTTGTTGTTTTTAAGTGGTTTTATGGTGTTTTTTGTGTAAATAAATAAACTATATGTGACTTTTGCTAGAACACAGGTTTGGGGCAAATTTATTTAAATATGCATAGTTCCCGTGTTGATACTGCACTTTATCTTGATAGGTATCTGCTTCTCATGTCCTGTATACTGTGTAAGAATTTCAGTTGCTGTATTGCTCTGTATGTTTATACTATTGCACAGAAACACTTCTGTCATGTACACTTGTACATAGCACCACCTACCATATTTTATTCAGTATGCTGAGTATAACTTTCAGTACCTTACTTTGTGTATAGGGACACTGCTCAATTTGGCTTGCAATCAACCATAAGACTACGGTCCTTAGGGCACGGCCACACTGGCTTGAAAAAAAAATCGCTCCGTTTCTCATCCAGGATAGTCGGACAAGTGTCATCCGTTTTTTGATCCATGTGGCATGCAACTGCTATGCTACTGTGTGATATTTTTTCTCAGATAACATTCGAGTGCTGTCTGTGTGCAATGCGTTTTTTTTTCTCAGCAGCTATTACAGTATAATCATTTACAGGAACATTTTACAGTGTTCTCAGCTACAGAATAATAATGTATCAGTTGAAAAACGGATGGTCCCAGGATGGTCTGTGTGCTGTCCGTGATTTTGTCAGAACCATTGACTTGCATTGGCAAGTCTCGCACAAGAATCACATATTGTTGCAGCATGCTGGAACTTTTTTCTCATCCAGATTCTGGATGAGAAAAAAAAAAACAGACAACACACGTTAATCTGTTCTGACTCATTCAGTAACATTGGTCCGAGTGCAATGCGAGATTTTCTTGCATAGCACTCGTCTGATTTTCACGCCAGTGTGGCCGTTCCCTTATATAAAAAAACACTGCTTTTTTCTGCTGAGGTGTCAGATGAAAAAAATACTCTAGCTACTGTGCATGTGCTAGTGCACGACCTGCACAGTGCTAACAGTGTGTTTTCGGGATTTCCTCCACGAGGAGTAAAATTCAAAAAGACTGTCTACGGCTGCCTTCACATTTGCGTATGGGAAGGCAGCGTATTGCTGCGTTCCCATACGCAGTCAAACGCATGCGCACTGCGTTCCTATGTTTAACATAGGAACGCATGGTGCCTGAGTTTGCTGCGTTCGGGTGCGGATGCGGACGATATCTGCTCCTTCCGGTGTCCAGCGTCCGCACCCGGGACGCAGCATGTTGGTTTTTTTTGTGCGCTTGGGGACCTTGGAAAATCAGCAAGCGTCCCCAAGCGCACAAAAAATGCATTGGCTTCAATGGGTCCGCAGTGTTCTGCACTTGACAGCGCAGGAGAACGCTGCGGACCCATGGAAAAATCTCCCGGTGGCCGGCGGTGATGTCACAGGAGATCACCGACGGCCACCGGGAGATCAGCTCAGCCTCTGCTTATCTCTTCACCCCGCCGCCGATAATCTGCTAGCGATGTCGGCGGGGAGAAACAGCTGATGTGACAGCTGTTTGAATCTTCCCGCGCCGACATCTCCTCTCGGTGTTCCCCCGCCGACATGTCCCGGAGCTTACCGGCGGCCGGGAGGCAGAGATCTCTGGCGCTGATCTCCGCCCCCGGACACCGCTGATTGGCTGCCGGGCTGCACAGTGATGTGTCCGCAGGTGGACATTCTCCGCTGCGGACACATCAAAATGGCCCTGCTTTACACTGCGTTTGTGTCTGCATGCGATCAGCATGCAGACACAAACGCTAATGTGAAGCCAGCCTTAGTCTTTAAAAAAAAAAAAATCTGTTAAATCCTCTGCAGCTGAAAATCCTATTTTATTCCATCAGATTTTGTTCCATGGCAGCAGCCATAATGACAGAGGCCATTTTTACTGCAAGATAACCAGAACAAGTATGTTCTATCACGGTTATCTTTCAGTGTAAATAGGCTGCTGGTCAGACAATGAATGACATCAACACTCGTTTGTCAGGTGAAATGAACTTTTTGTACTGCAGAAAGGATCATTGTTCTTTGCAGTGTATCGTCTGTAGTAAAAAGTATTGCACTGCAGAAAACAATGGAAAGATCAACGGAGAATTGTGGTTTTCTTTACAAACATAAGCCAACTTCTTTTGATTTTAGGCAATAAGTGGCGTGGGGATGTCTGTGAATAGTTTTGGATCATCCTTGAATTTTGGTCAAGCTGTTTAGAAAAAAAAATGATTTTGGTAACCTGGCCCTACACTTTCCTTACTCCCATCTAAAAAAGTTCCTTGAATAAAAGGGTACTTTTCAAAGCTTGCATTATCTGGGATTTAATACATTATATCCTACATCTTATCTATTATATAATCGCGAATCGGAAAAGCGCCCCTCCGCGCGCACTTTCCGATGTCGTCATGTGGATACGAATTTAACATTGGGCGCGAAGCGCCCAATGCTGCGCGAGCAATGGCCGCGAGGCCATTGCGAGTCGCTGGCCCAGGGCGAGCAATGGCCGCGAAGCGGCCATTGCGAGCCGCTGGCCCAAAATCGATCCACAGGCTCGGCCATAACCTTAGCGATTTACCGCTCAGGTAGCGCGAGCAATGGCCGCGAGGCCATTGCGAGTCGCTGCCTGAGCCGCAACTCGCTCCCCGGGGACCATGGAGCGGAGGCGGCACAGCCGCCTCCGCTCCCCGCAACTCGCCACCCCAATGTCCGCACAGCCTCCCCCATGTCCGCACAGGCCCCCCCCCCCATGTCCGCACAGCCCCCCCATGTCCGCACACCCACCCCCAACCAAGCCACAGAAGCCCATAATACTGTAGTGTACACCGCTATAGTATACTACAGTCCCATGCCCATAAGCGCCATGGGACTGTAGTATACCATCGCGCTGTACACTACAGCCCCCTGCCGCCGCAACCCCTACACGCTAAGCCCCGACCGCTCATACTACTGTAGTGTACACCGCTATAGTATACTACAGTCCCATGCCCATAAGCGCCATGGGACTGTAGTATACCATCGCGCTGTACACTACAGCCCCCTGCCGCCGCACCCCTACACGCTAAGCCCCGACCACCTAACCCCCGACCCGCAGCATACTAAGCCCCCGCCGATACCTCCTAAGCCCCGCCGTCTACCCCCTAAGCCACCGCCGCCCTTAAGCTCCTACCCCCTAAGCCCCGCAGCAGCCCCTAAGCCCCTACCCCTAAGCCCCGTAGCATCCTAGGCCCCCGCCGATACCCCCTAAGCCATGCCGCCTACCCCCTAAGCCCCTACCCCCTAACCCCCGTAGCATCCTAGGCCCCCGCCGATACCCCCTAAGTCCGCCGCACCCGTACACGCTAAGCCCCGACCACCTAACCCCCGACCCGCAGCATCCTAAGCCCCGCCGTCTACCCCCTGCCCCTATCGCTAAAGCCCTACACCCTAAGCCCCCAAAGTCCCCTAACCTAACGCCGCTCTCACCTAAGGCCCTACACCCGAAGCCCCCGCCGTCCCCTAACCTAACGTCCCCGTCTTTCACTTACATGCCTTCAAGTCATCTGATCGTCCGTCCGGCCAGGCGTCCTCTTCCTCCGGCCCCGGGGTCTTCTCTCTTCTTTCCGCCATCTCCGCCTCTTCGTCCGGCCCCGGGGATCTTCTGTCTTCTTTTCGCAAACTTCCATCTCCGACGTCCTCTTCCTTCTCATTAACATAGAATGGACGAAAAATCCGCCATTCTACCTTAATGAGATCTGAGGCCCTCTTCTGATTGGTCGCTGTATACTGCCCTCAGCCAATCAGAAGAGCCCCTCATTTATTTATTATTTTTTAATTATTTTTTTTATTATTTAATTTATTTATTTTTTTAAAGTCAGACTGAGACACAGTTCTCATTCAGGTCCGCCTTTTTTTTTTTTTTTAATTTTTATTTTTATTTAATTATTTATTATTTTTTATTTATTTATTTTATTCTTTTTTAATTATTTTTAAATCATTTTTTTTATTATTAATTTATTTATTTTTTTAAAGTCAGACTGAGACACAGTTCTCATTCCGGTCCGCCTTTTTTTTTTTTTAAATTATTATTTTAATTTAATTATTTATTATTTTTAATTTATTTTTTTTATTATTTTTAAATTATTTTTAAATCATTATTTTTATTATTTAATTTATTTATTTTTTTAAAGTCAGACAGACACAGTTCTCATTCTGGTCCGCCTTTTTTTTTTTTTTAATTATTATTTTAATTTAATTATTTATTATTTTTTATTTATTTTTTTTATTATTTTTAAATTATTTTTAAATCATTATTTTTATTATTTAATTTATTTTTTTTTTACTTGCGACAGTGAGACACAGTTCTCATTCCGGTCCGCCTTTTTTTTCCCCATTGACATACATTAGCGGTGTGTCGGCGATTTTATGGCCGTCCACCTGGTTCTATTTGTCGGCCCTAAAATCGCGGACACACCGCTAATGCATCTCTATGGGCAGTCAGCCCGATTTCGGATTGAACGCCGACCAATCAGAATTCGAGCTGTGACTGCCCATAGAGATGCATTAGCGGTGTGTCCGCGATTTTAGGGCCGACACATAGAACCAGGTGGCCGGCCATAAAATCGCCGACACACCGCTAATGTATGTCAATGGGAAAAAAAAAGGCGGACCGGAATGAGAACTGTGTCTCACTGTCGCAAGTAAAAAAATTAATAAATTAAATAATAAAAATAATGATTTAAAAATAATTAAAAAATAATAAAAAAAATTAATAAAAAATAATAAATAATTAAATAAAAATAATAATTAAAAAAAAAAAAAAGGCGGACCGGAATGAGAACTGTGTCTCAGTCTGACTTAAAAAAAATAAATAAATTAAATAATAAAAATAATGATTTAAAAATAATTAAAAATTAATAAAAACAATTAATAAAAAATAATAAATAATTAAATAAAAATAATAATTAAAAAAAAAAAAAAGGCGGACCGGAATGAGAACTGTGTCTCAGTCTGACTTAATAAAAATAAATAAATTAAATAATAAAAATAATGATTTAAAAATAATTAAAAATTAATAAAAAAAATAAATAAAAAATAATAAATAATTAAATAAAAATAATAATAAAAAAAACATAAAAAGGCGGACCAGAATGACAAATGTGTCTCAGTCTGACTTAAAAAAAATAAATAAATTAAATAATAAAAAAAAATATTTAAAAATAATTAAAAAATAATAAAAAAATAATTAAAAATTAATAAATAATTAAATACAAATAATAATAAAACAAAAATAAAAAGGCCGACCTGAATGACAAATGTGTCTCAGTCTGACTTAAAAAAAATAAATAAATTAAATAATAAAAAAAATTATTTAAAAAAAATTAAATAATAATTATTATTTTAATTTTATTATTTATTATTTTTTATTTATTTATTTTATTCTTTTTTAATTATTTTTAAATCATTTTTTTTATTATTTAATTTATTTATTTTTTTAAAGTCAGACTGAGACACAGTTCTCATTCCGGTCCGCCTTTTTTTTTTTTTAAATTATTATTTTAATTTAATTATTTATTATTTTTAATTTATTTTTTTATTATTTTTAAATTATTTTAAATCATTATTTTTATTATTTAATTTATTTATTTTTTTTAAGTCAGACTGAGACACAGTTCTCATTCCGGTCCGCCTTTTTTTTTTTTTTTATTTATTATTTTTATTTAATTATTTATTATTTTTTATTAATTTTTTTTATTATTTTTTAAATTATTTTTAAATCATTATTTTTATTATTTAATTTATTTATTTTTTTACTTGCGACAGTGAGACACAGTTCTCATTCCGGTCCGCCTTTTTTTTCCCATTGACATACATTAGCGGTGTGTCGGCGATTTTATGGCCGTCCACCTGGTTCTATTTGTCGGCCCTAAAATCGCGTACACACCGCTAATGCATCTCTATGGGCAGTCAGCCCGATTTCGGATTGAACGCCGACCAATCAGAATTCGAGCTGTGACTGCCCATAGAGATGCATTAGCGGTGTGTCCGCGATTTTAGGGCCGACACATAGAACCAGGTGGCCGGCCATAAAATCGCCGACACACCGCTAATGTATGTCAATGGAAAAAAAAGGCGGACCGGAATGAGAACTGTGTCTCACTGTCGCAAGTAAAAAAATAAATAAATTAAATAATAAAAATAATGATTTAAAAATAATTAAAAAATAATAAAAAAAATTAATAAAAAATAATAAATAATTAAATAAAAATAATAATTAAAAAAAAAAAAAAAAAGGCGGACCTGAATGGAGACTCTTTGGAAAGAGTGTCCATTCAACGCCCAATCAGCACTCACTTTACGCCCCCCCCGCCATTTTGTGCTTTCAAACGCCCAATCAGCACTCACTTTACGCCCCCCCCGCCATTTTGTGGTTTCAAATTTCACAGCCCAGTTTATAAGGCGCGAAATTTGAAATCACAAATCATTTCGCCTACCCGCTACCTTGAAGACGGACTGCCGATTCCGAGGCCGCAAGAAGACTCGCTTCTGGATTTACCGAAGCAAGCTTCAAGACGACCGCTACTACCCTACAGCTAAGATATCCTTTCTGAGCTTAAAACCTTTATTTTATTTTACCTTTTTTACCGCTCCCCAGCCCACACACTACCACCACCGCCGCCGCTCCCCAGCCCTCACAGCACCGCTCCCGCCGCCGCTGCTGCTCCCCAGCCCCGATTATGTCCGCACAGCCCCACTCCCCCGCCAATAGCTACCCCGGGACCATGGAGCGAGTCGCTGCCTGAGCCGCAACTCGCTCCCCCATGTCCGCACACCCGCTCCCGCCGCCATGTCCGCACACCCGCTCCCGCCGCCATGTCCGCACACCCGCTCCCGCCGCCATGTCCGCACACCCGCTCCCCCGCCATGTCCGCACACCCGCTCCCCGCCGCCATGTCCGCACACCCGCTCCCGCCGCCATGTCCGCACACCCGCTCCCGCCGCCATGTCCGCACACCCGCTCCCGCCGCCATGTCCGCACACCCGCTCCCGCCGCTGTCCCCTGCCCCTCTCGCTAAAGCCCTACACCCTAACCCCCCCGCCGTCCCCTAACCTAACGCCGCTCTCACCTAAGGCCCTACACCCGAAGTCCCCGCCGTCCCCTAACCTAACGTCCCCGTCGCCGCCGCCATGTCCGCACACCCGCCGCCGCCATGTCCGCACACCCGCCGCCGCCATGTCCGCACACCCGCCGCCGCCATGTCCGCACACCCCCGCCGCCCATGTCCGCACACCCGCCGCCGCCATGTCCGCACACCCGCCGCCGCCATGTCCGCACACCCGCCGCCGCCATGTCCGCACACCCCGCCGCCCCCATGTCCGCACACCCGCCGCCGCCATGTCCGCACACCCGCCGCCGCCATGTCCGCACACCCGCTCCCCGCCGCTGTCCCCTGCCCCTCTCGCTAAAGCCCTACACCCTAACCCCCCCGCCGTCCCCTAACCTAACGCCGCTGTCACCTAAGGCCCTACACCCGAAGCCCCCGCCGTCCCCTAACCTAACGCCGCTGTCACCTAAGGCCCTACACCCGAAGCCCCCGCCATCCCCTAACCTAACGTCCCCGTCGATTACTTACATGCCTTCAAGTCATCTGATCGTCCGTCCGATCCACAAGTCCTCCGTCCGGCCAGGCGTCCTCTTCCTCCGGCCCCGGGGGTCTTCTCTCTTCTTTCCGCCATCTCCGCCTCTTCGTCCGGCCCCGGGGATCTTCTGTCTTCTTTTCGCTAACTTCCACCTCCGACGTCCTGAGGCCCTCTTCTGATTGGTCGCTGTATACTGCCCTCAGCCAATCAGAAGAGCCCCTCATTTTTTTATTATTTTAAAATTATTTTTTTTATTATTTAATTTATTTATTTTTTTTAAGTCAGACTGAGACACAGTTCTCATTCAGGTCCGCCTTTTTTTTTTTTTTTAATTATTATTTTTATTTAATTATTTATTATTTTTTATTTATTTTTTTTATTATTTTTTAATTATTTTTAAATCATTTTTTTATTATTAAATTTATTTATTTTTTTACTTGAGAGAGTGAGACACAGTTCTCATTCCGGTCCGCTTTTTTTTTCCCATTGACATACATTAGCGGTGTGTCGGCGATTTTATGGCCGCCCACCTGGTTCTATTTCTCGGCCTTAAAATCGCGGACACACCGCTAATGCATCTCTATGGCCAGTCAGCCCGATTTCGGATTGAACGCCGACCAATCAGAATTCGAGCTGACTGCCCATAGAGATGCATTAGCGGTGTGTCCGCGATTTTAGGGCCGACAAATAGAACCAGGTGGCCGGCTATAAAATCGCCGACACACCGGTAATGTATGTCAATGGGAAAAAAAAAGGCGGACCGCAATGAGAACTGTGTCTCACTCGCAAGTAAAAAAATAAATAAATTTAATAATAAAAAAAATAATTTAAAAAGAATTAAAAAATAATAAAAAAAATAAATAAAAAATAATAAATAATTAAATAAAAATAATAATTAAAAAAAAAAAAAATTTTTAAAATAAAAAAATAATTTAATAATACAAAAAAAATTAAAAAAAAAAAAAAAAAAATTACAAAAATAATTAAAAAAAAAAAAAATTATACTAATGATATTACTGTTAATAATAATGCTATTAATCCTAATATGTATGCTATTAATGCTAATATTTATGCTATTAATGGTAATAATTATGCTATTAATGGTAATAATTATGCTATTAATGATAATAATTATGCTATTAATGCTAATTATGTTATTAATGGTAATAATTATGCTATTAATGGTAATAATTATGCTATTAATGGTAATAATTATTCTATTAATGGTAATATTTATGCTATTAATGCTAATAATTATGCTATTAATGCTAATAATTATGGTATTAATGCTAATAATTATGCTATTAATGGTAATTTTTATGCTATTAATGCTAATAATTATGCTATTAATGGTAATAATTATGCTATTAATGGTAATAATTATGGTATTAATGCCAATAATTATGCTATTAATGCTAATAATTATGGTATTAATGCTAATAATTATGGTATTAATGCTAATTATGCTATTAATGGTAATAATTATGCTATTAATGGTAATAATTATGGTATTAATGCTAATAATTATGCTATTAATGCTAATAATTATGGTATTAATGCTAATTATGCTATTAATGTTAATAATTATGCTATTAATGCTAATAATAATGCTATTGCTAATATTATTGTTATTGATGATGCTATTGATGATGCTATTGATGATGCTATTGATGATACTATTGATGATACTATTGATGATGGTTTTGATGATGGTTTTGATGATGCTATTGATGATGCTATTGATGATGCTATTGATGATGGTTTTGATGATGGTTTTGATGATGGTTTTGATGATGGTTTTGATATTTATGGTATTGGTATTATGTATGCACATAATAATTATGCTATTAATGTTAATAATTATGCTATTAATGCTAATAATTATGGTATTAATGCTAATAATTATGCTATTAATGGTAATAATTATGGTATTAATGCTAATAATTATGCTATTAATGGTAATAATTATGCTATTAATGCTAATAATTATGCTATTAATGCTAATAATTATGCTATTAATGCTAATATTTATGCTATTAATGCCAATAATTATGCTATTAATGCTAATAATTATGGTATTAATGCTAATAATTATGGTATTAAATGCTAATAATTATGGTATTAATGCTAATTATGCTATTAATGGTAATAATTATGCTATTAATGGTAATAATTATGGTATTAATGCTAATAATTATGCTATTAATGCTAATAATTATGCTATTAATGCTAATAATTATGGTATTAATGCTAATTATGCTATTAATGCTAATAATTATGCTATTAATGCTAATAATAATGCTATTGCTAATATTATTGTTATTAATGATGCTATTGATGATGCTATTGATGATGCTATTGATGATGGTTTTGATGATGGTTTGATGATGCTATTGATGATGGTTTTTGATGATGGTTTTTGATGATGGTTTTGATGATGGTTTTGATGATGGTTTTGATATTTATGGTATTGGTATTATGTATGCACATAATAATTATGCTATTAATGTTAATAATTATGCTATTAATGCTAATAATTATGCTATTAATGCTAATAATTATGGTATTAATGCTAATTATGCTATTAATGCTAATAATTATGCTATTAATGCTAATAATAATGCTATTGCTAATATTATTGTTATTGATGATGCTATTGATGATGGTTTTGATGATGGTTTTGATGATGCTATTGATGATGCTATTGATGATGGTTTTGATGATGGTTTTGATGATGGTTTTGATGATGGTTTTGATATTTATGGTATTGGTATTATGTATGCACATAATAATTATGCTATTAATGTTAATAATTATGCTATTAATGCTAATAATTATGCTATTAATGGTAATTATGCTATTAATGCTAATAATTATGGTATTAATGCTAATAATTATGGTATTAATGCTAATAATTATGCTATTAATGGTAATATTTATGCTATTAATGCTAATAATTATGCTATTAATGGTAATAATTATGCTATTAATGCTAATAATTATGCTATTAATGCTAATAATTATGGTATTAATGCTAATAATTATGCTATTAATGGTAATATTTATGCCATTAATGCCAATAATTATGGTATTAATGCTAATAATTATGGTATTAATGCTAATAATTATGGTATTAATGCTAATTATGCTATTAATGGTAATAATTTATGCTATTAATGGTAATAATTATGCTATTAATGGTAATAATTATGGTATTAATGCTAATAATTATGGTATTAATGCTAATAACTATGCTATTAATGCTAATAATTATGCTATTAATGCTAATAATTATGCTATTAATGGTAATAATTATGGTATTAATGCTAATAATTATGGTATTAATGCTAATAATTATGCTATTAATGCTAATAATTATGCTATTAATGCTAATAATTATGCTATTAATGGTAATATTTATGCTATTAATGGTAATATTTATGCTATTAATGCTTATAATTATGCTATTAATGCTAATAATAATGCTATTGCTAATATTATTGTTATTGATGATGCTATTGATGATGCTATTGATGATGCTATTGATGATGCTATTGATGATGTTATTGATGATGCTATTGATGATGGTTTTGATGATGGTTTTTATATTTATGGTATTGGTATTATGTATGCACATTCAATGTCCTTAAGTATTCAGTGACCTCTTACTATTATTGATATGAATGAGAAACATGTTTATATATTTGTAATACGTTGTAGGGTACATTATAAGGACATACAAAACATGATATTTAAATATGTTCATTGTCTATCTGGAACTTATTATTTTCCTTAATAATTATTCTATACTTTTCAAGAATTCTTTTCTCCCAAAAAGCTTTTGTAAAAGCTCTTGCGTACCTATACATCTCCAAGCATAGTATTACCTTTGTATGTTCTAACATGACTTCAAAGGATACTAGCAAGGATGTTGGCGGGTACAAAGCCGCATGGATGCGTAAGACACGTGCTAAAGAAACTGAAGAAGAGCGACAATGTCGTTTGGATAAGTCTAAAGCTGAGTATAAGCAACGCATTGCAACAGAGTCGCTGGAACAAAAACAAGTACGGTTGGCCAAAAATGCTCAGAAGCTACATCAACGCCGTCAACAAAAAAAAGTGACACCACCAGTACATCACTCTGCTGATCAGACAGTAACCTCCTCAGTACAACAGTCTGCTGATCAAACTACAAGCTCACCTGTACAATACTCTGCTGATCTAACTCAGTGTGCTGATCAGACAGTAACCTCATCAGTACTACAGTCTGCTGATCCAACTGTAAGCTCACCAGTACTACAGTTTGCTCTAGCTCTTTCTAGCAGTTCACCGGATGAAAGGAGCACAATTCCTCAAGTTTCATCACCGCGCAAAGCAACAGCAAAGCGTAAACATTGTGCTCAGGAGACGTCACGCACAAAACGTTTTCGCCTTGAACAACAACAAACTCCTTTGGAGGCACAAATTGCTCAGGAGTCTTCACTATCCAAACAGAGCCACTTACGTAAAAGTGGTGCCTCCCGTCGTCAACACCGCAAAAAGACGTCTTCTACTGTTACACAAGTGGATCCTGAGTCTTTTTCTGCTTTATTACTTCAACGTCTCATCTATGTCGGTTTGCAGAAAGAAAATCGTATTTACCTACCTACACCTCCCTCTTCATATCCACCTGGATTTACAGATAGTGATTTTGGCATTGTGGAACATACCTGTGGCTCTATGATATTCATATGTAAGCATTGTGAAGCTCGACATTTCATGGATGAGATGCCATCGGATAAACAGTATACTCTCTGTTGTCACAAGGGGAAGGTCAAGGTTCCGTTACCTCAGTATCCAGAGATGTTGGAATGTATTCTTAAAGGTCAGAGTCCATACAGTCGGAATATGATGGATAACATCAGAAGTATTAATAGTTCATTTGGTTTTGCTTCTATGGGTGCAAGTATTGCTCCCCCACCTGGACATGGCCCTTATTGCTTCCGTATTCATGGCCAAATTTATCACCGTACTGGAACACTACATCCTGCTCCAGATCAAGCTCCTGCTTATGCCCAACTCTACATTTTAGATACTGCCACTGCTAATGACCAACGTTTACAGTGTGATGAAAATAAGAAATGTCATCCTAAATTGATGCGGCTGATTGCTAACTTATTAGATCGCATTAATCCTTTTGTTTCCGCATACAAAATGTTACGTTTTGTTGAACAAGAGGAACAGGAGAAGGCAATTGAAAATGGTACTGTCATGCCTAATATCATCATGGCTCTTAAACAGGATCGAGAACAAGACCCAAGACGTTATAATAAGCCAATTGTTAATGAAGTTGCTGTGGTCTTTGAAAATGCTGATGGAGAGCCACCTTTCAATAGAGACATTTTAATTCATCTTAAACCTGACCCAAACAATCCTTTAGCTCCAAAAACACAGCAAGTCAGTATTCTCCACAGTAATTTAGATGCTTTACTGTATCCGTTATTTTTTCCGCATGGAGAACAAGGCTGGCATGAGGGACTGAAGCATCAAGGTGAAAATCCACGGAGAATTACACAATTGCAGTATTACTGTTATTTGCTATCTGTACGTCCTGGGTTCAATCCTATTTTAAATGGTGGAAAACTAACGCAACAGTATTTAGTAGATGCGTATATAAAAATTGAGGCTAATCGCTTAAATTTTATACGTCAACATCAAAAAGACTTAAAAGTGGAGGACTATTGTGTACTACAGGAACATCTGCAAAGAAAATCTTTTGAAAAAGGAATTCCTATTGGCAAGACGGTCATTTTACCATCGTCATTTGAAGGCAGTCCCAGAAACATGCAGCAGAGGTATCAAGATGCCATGGCTATTGTTACAAAATTTGGACGGCCAGATCTTTTTATAACAATGACCTGTAATCCCAAATGGAGCGAGATTATCCACAATTTAGAACCATGGCAGAGGGTGGAACACAGACCGGATTTAGTCGCCCGTGTCTTCAAAATAAAATTAGAAGCCCTATTAAAAGATATAAACAGTGGATTATTTGGCAAGATTTGTGCAATGATTCATGTAATAGAATTCCAAAAGCGAGGACTACCACATGCTCACATTTTGGTTATTCTGGATAGCAATTCCAAATTACGCACTGAGGTAGATGTCGATCGTACTGTTTGGGCAGAAATTCCTGACCCATCCGAGTATCCTGTGCTCCATCAAATTGTGATGCAACATATGATTCATGGACCCTGTGGACAATTGAACCCCAATTCTCCATGTATGGATATTGGAAAGTGTAAAAAAGGATTCCCAAAAGATTTCCAACCAAAAACTGTAATAGCACACGATGCCTACCCAACTTATCAACGCAATGCAGGACCTTCATTTACACAACGTTCTCACATGGTTGATAATTCTTGGGTTGTTCCCTATAACCCTTTCTTACTATTAAAGTATAAGTGTCATATAAATGTGGAAATCTGTGCATCCATTCAAAGTGTCAAGTATCTATTCAAATATGTTTACAAAGGGCATGATAAAGCCAATCTGGAAATTTCTCAAACAAACATACAACATGATGAACCTCACCAATTTATGGACTCAAGATACGTCAGTGCACCGGAGGCAGCTTGGAGAATTTTTGCCTATCCAATGCATAAACAATCACACAGCATTGTTCGCCTTGCCGTACATCTGCCACAGTCACAACCCCTTTATTTTCATGAAGATGCTTCTGTTGAGAACATTGCTGCCATGACACATAAAAAATCAACTCTTATGGCCTACTTTGAACTGAATGAGAATGACCCACGTGCTCATGAATACTTCTACCGCCAAATTCCTGAGCACTATGTCTGGAAAGCTGGTGCATGGGAAATTAGGCAGAAACGTGGAACAACAGTCATTGGAAGAATGTATACGGTCAGTATGAAAGATGAAGAACGCTACTATTTACGGTTGTTGTTACTACATGTAAAAGGAGCAACAAGTTTTGAGCACATTAAGACCGTTAATGAAGTCGAGTACCCAACTTTTAAACAGGCAGCAATAGCCCTTGGATTACTTTTGGATGACAGTGTTTGGCGAAATACCTTACTGGATGGCTGTGTTCTAAACATGCCTGCACAGCTTCGGGATATGTTTGCTTACATATGTATCTTTGGTCCTCCTGCTCATCCATTGGAGTTGTGGCAAGAATTTAAAAAAGATTTTATTGAAGACTACTGCCGTGCATATCACCCTAACAATGAGGACTGTGAGCATTGTGAAGGCTATGCAATGACAGATGTTCAAAATGTGTTAAAATTT
Organism: Allobates femoralis; assembly: GCA_033576535.1. Taxonomy (NCBI): domain Eukaryota; kingdom Metazoa; phylum Chordata; class Amphibia; order Anura; family Aromobatidae; genus Allobates; species Allobates femoralis. The sequence continues at coordinate 23,905 of JARQOC010001321.1, forward strand.
CATGGCAAAAGCTTTACGGATTTTAATCTACCACGCCCCAAAAGAAAACAACAACTACAACCACAATACGACAAAGAGGAGGAGTTTAGAAGAGCCCAAGAAATGAAAGAAACTTTAAATCAACGACAACTTTTGGCCTATAATGCCATAAATGAAGCATTACAGGATACAAGTCAGCAAGCTAAGTGTTTTTTCATTGATGGCCCAGGTGGCAGTGGGAAAACATATTTGTATGATTTGTTAATTCGTCAAATAAGAGGAGAAGGAGAAACTGTGTCACCTGCTGCCAGTACTGGGATTGCAGCCAACTTATTGGAAGGAGGAAGAACCATCCATTCACTTTACGGGATACCTATTCCAATCAATGAAACGTCTGTTTCAAGAATCAAAAATGATACTGATGCTGCACACCATTTGAAGAATACCAAACTTTTCATTATTGATGAATCCACTATGCTATCCAAATACGCACTGCATGTCATTGACCAACTATTAAAGGATGTTATGACCAAAGATATCTCGAAGAAAAATAAAACACCCTTTGGAGGGAAAGTCATTGTTCTGGGAGGAGACTTTCGTCAGTGTCTTCCTATTATTCCTCATACACGAACTGATATCGTAGAGAGTTGCATTAAATGTTCCAGACAATGGCAGATTTTCACTCAATTGCCACTACTTGACAACATGCGCTCTGTTGATCCAGAATACAGCAATTGGATACTTCAGCTGGGAAATGGACAATTGACCAATTCTTATAACCTTGGAGATGATGTTATAGAAATCCCTGAAGATATGATTTGCACAGGTTCACTAATATTTGACATTTTTGGTGAAAACATTGTAATTGATGTCAATGACAATGAAAGCATTAATACAGCAGCATCACATGCCATTCTTTGCCCCAAAAATGATGATGTGGATCAGGTCAACTCTAAGATCATGGATTGCATTGCTGGAGAGTATACAGAATACATTAGTGATGATTCCATTGATCCGGACGAGACAGAGGACCCAGAGCAATACCCTGTTGAGTTTTTAAATTCACTTACACCCACGGGATGCCATCTCATCGTCTGAAATTAAAAATCGGCACCATTGTAATGCTTTTGAGGAACTTCAACAGCAGAAAAGGTCTTTGCAATGGGACTCGCTTAATTGTCACCGGTTTGTTTGTCAACATGATTCGAGCAAGAGTCATTACTGGGTCTGCTGGAGGAAATGTGGTTTTCATTCCCAGGATTGATTTGTGCCCATCAGAAACCGGCTTGCCTTTTAAGTTAAGACGTCGCCAATTTCCTCTGAAGCCAGCTTTTGCCATGACAATAAACAAATCCCAAGGACAAACACTTGAGAAAGTAGGGATTTTTTTGCCAGAACCTGTTTTTGGACATGGACAATTGTATGTGGCTTTTTCAAGAGTGAGAAGACGATCCAATGTAAAAGTGAAAGTGGTTGACACTCCAATCCAAGGAAAATTGCTGCCTAACAGTGACAAAGTATTTACCAAAAATATTGTCTACAAGAATATTTTGCACTGAACTCTTCCCTATGACTATTCTTCTGTTTATTTATCTTTTGAAAAAAAAAAAAAAAATTTTACTGTTTCACATTTTATTCTTTTATATACTGATTTCTACTATGTTTTTGTGAACACACATTTAAAATATGAGAGATGTGTATCATCCACATTTCTACAGTGGGTGATAGAAACCACTATTTCAAGCTCCAGCACTATATGTGCTGAGAGATTTCATTGTCAGTCTTTACAGGGAGAGGTTTTTGTGAACAGCTAAGAGACGGGTGGGATGGCTGTTCACACACATCTCATTAGCAAGGTGTGTTCCACATGTTTAGATAGATAGGGACATACATAAATTATTAATTAGATTCTACCACACCATTTTTCTTAGATTTTTTCACTTTGTTGAGGAATATACTAAATGATAATAATTGATCATGAAGGACTCACCAACAACATACTTGCTGTAATTTTCATAATTGCATATATGTAATTTGTACTTAACTTGCGGTTTGTGCAGACAACATAGTTGCGGCAGTGTCATCCACATCAACTGCAGTCACCTGTGGTTAGTTAGTCGATCTTATGCACCTGCTGGAGCTATGTTAACTCCATTTACCGTAGGTTAACTACAAGTTTTTTTGTTATTGCATGGATATTGCTGCAAGTCTGTAGCTGGTAACTCTTTCTGTATCAATTTACAAAATTTTATTATTTACATCACAATCCTCAAAAAATCTAAGAAAAATTCAGGTATAAAAAATATCTAAATTATATCAATTCGGATTTAGTTAGATTAGGACTCACCAGGCGTAAGGGCATCTTGACGCGATTGGTGGGCTGACACAAACTGGCTGATACACCTATTACTGTTATTAATTCATCAATTTTAATGATTGATGCATTAAGAAGTATTGCTACTTTGTGTTCTAAGACCCTTACAACATAATTATTCAATTTTCCTTATATGATATCAACAATACAAATATATGTAGTTGCTGTAAAGATGTCATTGGAATAATTGGATTATTATTTAAACATCTTTAAAAAAACAATAAACATATTCTAGACAACCGATGCATTTGCATTAGTCTAACAGCTATGACTACTATAATCAAATTAACGTACGTTCTAGAATCCCGATGCATTTGCATCGGGCTCACAGCTAGTAGTAAATAATATGAAAAACATTTACCTCTAACGCAGCCATTCTCACCACCTGATTGCTGTGGTAAAAGAAGTTTGGAAGGACATCAAAGATGGATGTTTCAGATAGAATAAGTTTCTTTAAAATAAAAACAAAAAACCCAGAAGTCAGTGCTTTGATACACACAAAATAGACATTACCTACAGACAGTTATAATCATACAATGAAGAATATAGTTAAACTTTCCTCTAATTGAAACTACCAAATGGCTCAAATTACACAACATAGCATAGCACAACCGCCGAATCGCCCCTCCAGTCCTAACGCACGTTCCCCAGTCAGAAGGGCAGGTTTAAGGGTGAATTAACAAGCTGCAGATTTTGTTGCAGCTCCCAGAGAAGGACAGTAGGGGCAGTGGTAGGGTACATGGTTAAGGAGCAGATGTGGACTGCCCTTGTAAGGGCGGGAGTATTTTGGTGATGGTCAGTACTTTTTTGTTTGGCAGTAGGGACCAGTGGCGTACCATCCGCGGTTGCAAGTGAGACTGGGCCTGGAGGTACAGGGGCTCGGAGCCCGCCGACCCCTGAAACCGCTGTGACAGCTTTACATGGATATGCGTCCCCGAGGATGCACATCCATATCACTGTGCAGCGCTCTGCCCAGCCGGTCCCCAGGCGGCTGATCACGTCCGCCGGAGGACTGACAGGCACTGCTGCTTTAAATCTCTTGTGGCCGCTGCTGCTGCATTGTGATGAGGTCATGGGACCTCCTCACAGACAGAACGGAGCTGCCGGCGGAAGCGGTAATGCAGACGAGCTGCAGCTCTTGAGAGGGGCGATCGGTACAAGGTATCCAGCACAGAACTCAGTGTCAGGAGGTGAGTGGGGGCCATGGGGGCCACAGTGACTGATCACAGCTGGGGGTCGGTGCAGTGTATCCAATGCATACCCCAGTGTCAGAAGGAGAGAGGGGGCCCCAGTGGCCACAGAGTCTGATCACAGCTGGGAACCGGTACAGGGAGAGTCAGTGTGCGATTGTGTGTGTGTCACTGTGTGCGTTTGACCGTGTGTATGTGTTTCACCGTGTGTGACTGTGTGTGTGTGGGGGCTGTACAGGGAGCAGTGTGTGTGTGTGGGGGCTGTACAGGGGGCAGTGTGTGTGTGTGGGGGTGCTGTACAGGGGGCAGTGTGTGTGTGTGGGGGGCTGTACAGTGGGCAGCGTGTCTGTGTGTGGGGGTTAGGGCAGTACAGAGGGCAGTGAAACTGGGTGAGTGGAGCAGGTTGTACAGGGGGAAGTGTGTTTGTGTGGGTAGGATGTATGCTATATGGAGGGCTATGAGGCTGCATTATTGTGTTATACTATATGAAGGGCTGTCACGCTGCATTATGTTATCTGGAGGGCTATGAGGCTGCATTGTATTATCTGTAGAGCTATGAGGCTGCATTATATTATATGAAAGGCTGTGACGCTGCATTATATTATATGAAGGGCTGTGATGCTGCATTATATTATCTGGAGGGCTGTGAGGCTGCATTATATTATCTGGAGGGCTGTGACACTGCATTATATTATATGAAGAGCTGTGAGGACCATATATAGCAGGATGAGGGACATTACTACATAATGAAGGGGAGAGAGATCAATTTGTGAGTCTTTATAGGATTTAGAACATTACATGGGGCCTGTACATCTGACCAATGTGGGCGCGTGGGAAAGGGGGGCCTAGGTCCAAATTTCGCACCGGGGCCCTTTGGACTCTAGTTACGCATCTGATGGGGACCAATTTAGGGTGAAGCTCCCGTATTTGGACAAGCACCTGGTCTGCTGCAACTGTACCTGACCTTCAAGAACTCCTGGACCCTGGGAGAGATCAATCCAATTTGTATACTTGGTTTGATGAATAATTATCTGTGCATAGTGCAGTATATACTGTTGAATGTCCACTGCAGGCATACAGATTTGCATACCTTAGGCTGTCTCATGCTTTGACACGCAAAGAGTTGATTGCGGTACCGGTGATTGGGCATTAGAGACACCTTATCTGTAAGTGTTTATTGTTTGTCTTTGTTCGCGTTTATCCATGGGGATTTTTGACACAACCTTTTTAATTGATTTTAATGTTTGCTTACTTTCATAGTGTATGAACTATACCTGCAAAGAAACAGGCCCAATTTATCCAAGCTTACACCCCATAATTCTGCATTAAAAACTTAGGAAGGTCCCAAAATGTATGCACATGTCAGAGTTGTGCCTACATTTTGTGACTTAGTGTATTAAACATCAGTCTCTCCTGACAAAAATTTCTAAGTTACGGCAAGCTGTGGCGTCCCATACACTAGAAATCTAACTCCTGTACCTATGGTTAAAATGTTACACATTTTATCTTTATATTTTGTAATCAATGAAAGAATTTTTTAAAGCATACTTTCTGTTGGATTTGTTGGAAATAAGGTGGAGAGTTGCCCAGAGTAAGCACAGGTTTGAGAGAGTGGTGCATAAGAATCCTTTACTCTGAACAAAGTGCTGGAGAGAGGGGTTTGGGATCTTAAAAGTTCACTCCTCTCATGGAATGAAACTACTGCGAACACTATGCAAAGGCTCTGGTGTCCAAGCTTCTTGGAAACAAGCTCTCTAGTATTAGATAAAAGTACTCACAGCAGAAGAATGAATATAGAAAAAGCAAGTCAATTGCAAACTTGCTTATTTTTATGCTAACTAATAAAGAAATTTATTAACATGAGAAAACCTATTTAAATACAAAATTAAATGTCTTCACATGACCCCTCGCAGTTCAGTAGTTATATAATACATAATATTTAATGATAATGCACACTTTTGTGTGAGGTGCCATTTCCTTTACCAAATATAGCCAGTGAAGAACTTAAAATAATACCTATCATTGCGATTTCAAATATAACGGGTGTGCATAAGGCTTTGGAAACGTCATATCAAAAATTACCTGCAGATTTTCAATGCAAAACTGATGTCCATACATATCAATGGCAGATAAGAAAATGGATTCCACTTGGTTATGACGAAGTTCATAAGAAGGCAAATGTGAAGCAATAAGGACCTGGAGATTAAGGAAAATAGTCACTTAGGTAAATATTGCACCCAAAATGCCTGTGAAATAAGTCTGCTGGCTCAGAATTAGAAAATCAGATGCATACCTGACGGGCACGCAAAGCTACTTTTGCATTTGTTGTTTTGCTCAGTTGAGTGAGCTCTGTTAAGATATTCAGCAACTCATCTGTTAATGTAGGGTCACGTCCACATAACTGATCCTAAATATAAACAGATTTAGAATAAGAACTTTTATTTTTCCCATTTTGGGTGGAATTAAATATTAATAGCCATACTATTGGAACTGAGTGTATTTTACCAGCTTTATTGTCAATGTTATTCATAAACATTACATATAAAAACATATAGTCCATATTTGACCTCTGTACAATAAGCTTTCAGTATAGGGATATACAGTATACTAATTAAACAATCTCAAAAAGAATAATGCCAAATGAATACATAGACTTCTGAAATAATGAGCAAAAGATACGATTATATTTATTACCGTAATTAATCCAAAAACGTTATTGGACATGAATAAAGACAATTAAATGCAACAAGAGTGGAGGTCACAGCAAATGTTAATACATAATTAAAGGGTAATAATAATAATACACTAAATTATGTATATAAAATAAAGTAGAGAAAAATTATACAAGTAATATATACTTATAACCAGCAGATGGCAGCAAAGTCATTTACAATCATGTTTAAACCAGGAAAGTGCAAATATATATAAGATACAATGAAGCAAAACAAGTGTTACCCATCAAACATACATATTAAATAGCACACACCACAGCTACAACCCTGATGTAAGTTTCACAGTCAGCTTTTTCAGGAGGATGTGTAACCACCCGTACGCCTGTGAACTTTTATTTATCTAAATAATTTAAAAAATATGGGTTTCCCTGTATTTTGATTGACAGCCAAGGTAAAGCTGTCCTCTTTATCTGCATTCAAAAATACAGTGAAGCTCTATGTCATTTTTACTTATTTATTTTTACACTACTATGATGTCAGATTCGTTGCTTATGGCAACCAATTACAGACGCCAACACAACGAGCGAGGGTGGAACGCTGTCACAGAAAGTGGGCGTCTGTGATTGGCTGTTGGAGCCAGTGCAGTAACATCGTAGCAGCCTATATATTTTAGCATCTACCGTGCAGAGAATAACGGCCATTGCACAGTACACAACAGGGTCAGATATGTAAGATTATTTCCCCACAGGAACATTTTTTTAAACACATCCTATTGTGGAACCTATTATTTTTCCAAGATCTATTGATTAAAATCAACTTTAAAATTAACTTTGAGGGAAAATCCTTTTACGTATACGTGACCATGATGCTTTTTACCTGCATCCAAGCGCGATGTCCTGCCTCCTGCTGGTAACCATACACTGTGCTTGTACTGTACAATGCAGCGATTTGGACGCAGCAATGACATGCTTCATTCAAACTGTGGCAAACACCGAGGGTGGGTGCGTGGTCAAAGGTAAACGAGCTGTCAGGTAAGCATGAGTGGCAGCTCTGGGTGGGGAATAGAGCTAGAGTGACAGATGCTTTAAATCTACCTAATCAAGTTGCATAAAGGCACCGTTACACGGCACAACATTGTTAACAATATCGCTTAAAAGTCATAGATTTGGAGTCGTTCAAGCGTCATCGTAACGACCTCGTTGCGTGAGACTCTGCAAAGTTGTAACGATAAATCGTTTGAATGGTTGATCGCAGGTATGAGAACATGTTCTCAAACCAGATGATCCACGATCAGCCAAACTGGTATATCGTAGTGCCTGACACCGCGATAACGATGTCGTTTACGACTTCGCCCATTCACAGCAATGAGCAGGTATGGTTCGCTGGGTTGTGCGAACGATACCTGCTCACAAAATTGTTCACTACACAATACCTAGATGTGTTACATCACACCAACGATGTCAAATAGATGTCGGAAGCGACCGCGCGTCCACGAGATCGTTACCGACATCGTTCCCAACATCGTTCCAACATCGTGCCGTGTAACGGTACCTTAATAAACACTGATTTCTCAGTAATGGAAAAACAGACTAGCCATGTAAAGGTAATGCTGATTATATCTTTGAAAGAGCTATATGTGCATTTCATAGGTTTAGGAGTGACAGATTACCTTTAATGATTAAAGTAAAGGGCCAATTACACGCTTCAATGTCTCAGGGCCGCTTCACACTGCGGCGTGATCCGGTCCGGCTCTGTCCGGGAGGACCCAGGCAGCCGCGGGCGGATCTGCACACAGTACTGGGGGGCTATTATGCCCTTCGGTCCGGTGTGCAGCGCACGCAGCTGCAGCCGCTGACAGGTCAGGACGGCGGCGCCCGCGGTCCTGACTTATCAGCAGCGGGAACTGTGTGCGCTGCACACCGGACCGGAGGGCATAATAGCCCCCCAGTCCTGTGTGCAGATACGCCCGCAGCTGTCTGGGTCCTCCCGGACAGAACCGGACCAGATCACGCCACAGTGTGAAGCGACCCTCAGCGATCCGACTTGACCTGGATCGCTTGAACGAAGTTCAATGATCGCTAGTGAGGTGTCACATGTACAGATATCGTGAACGACGCAGCAACGATTCGCGACAAGCGAACTATACTTGCGGTCGTTTGGTCGCCTACGTCCTTCAGTTCTGAATAGGCGAAGTCGTAAACGAGATTGTTATCAAGGCGTCACACACAACGATGCTGCAGGTCGAACATACGATCAACGACAGATTTATGGTCCTGTTCATAAACCTGCGATCAACGATCAACCAACTTATCGTTGGTCGTATCTACGTGTCACACGCAACAACGGCGTTGTGACGTTGTTGCTCCGCCCCAAAAGCTGTGACGTACCAAAAATATTGTTAACGATATCGTAGTATGTAACGGGTCCTTTAGAGTTTATATTGGGATGGGTGCCTATATACCTAAAGAATTCCCAATGTTTTCAGTTTGATATCTCTTCAACATACCATCTAAATATAGATGTGTTACGTGTGTGAACTTGCTAATGGGGCTTGAACAAGCTTTTTTTTAACTTTTAAACGAAAATACAGTCCAATCTACAGGCAGGATATTATACAGAAGGGAGCTGGGCAGATTGAGATATGATTTTATGAGAAAAGATTCACTATAACCTGTGTTTTAATCATTTAAATTTGTGCTCTTTCTGGGATTTTCAGCCATTGATTGACAGCTATCTCTGGATACCCACTTATACAATGAAAGCTGTCAGTCATTCATGGGACTGTCCACTACACCAAAAATCCCATAAAGTGCAAATGTGTAAATGAATAAAACACAGGTTATAATGAATTTTTTCTCACTAAACTATGTATCAATCTGCTCAGCTTCCCTGCTCTATGGTGCCAGCAGATAGGACGGCATTTTCATGGTGACAGGTTGGCTTTAAGTTGGACATGGCCGATATCTGATTGTCTGCTTTCATGAAATAGATTTTGTACAGGAGTGCACTCTTTTCAGATATGTAATTCCTGGGGTTTACAAACTTACTTTTTTTTTTTTTACATTTTCAGCCTAAAATCAGACTTGATTTCTCCAGTTCTGGTGATTTTATGAAGATATGTGCGTGAAGAGATAGGTTTAAAGTTATATGTATGGATTTTCCCCATTTTAAACTTTCATTTTTAGGAGAGCTCTGGGACACACATTTCATCACTAATATTACCTTTTATGCATTTTGTATGAAAAGTCATAGTTTGATTTAAAATGGCAAACATGTCACAATATGACATTTTGATGATATGCCAGTTGTCTAGTAGAAGAGCATATAGAGTGGGCCATTTTTATGGATGTACCTAAATAAAATGGGAATAGTTGGTGATGTCAACTTCCTGTTTGTATCACATTAGTATATGGGACGGGGAAAACTTTTCCAGATGGGCGGTGACCATGGCGGCCATTATGAAGTTGGCCATTTTGGATCCAACTTTATTTTTTTCAATGGAAAGAGGGTCATGTGACGCATCAAATTTATTGAGAATTTAATGAGAAAAACAATGGTGTACTTGGTTTTAACATATCTTTATTCTTTCATGAGTTATTTAAAAGTTAATGACCACTTATAAAATGTGTTCAAAGTGCGGCCCATTGTGTTGGATTGTCAATGCAACCCTCTTCTCCCACTCTTGACACACTGATAGCAACACCGTAGAAGAAATGCTAGCACAGGCTTCCAGTATCCACTGCTTCAGATGCTGCAAATCTAGTATCTTCACATCATAGGCCGGCTTCACACTGCGGTGTGATCCGGTCTGGGGCTGTCCGGGATGACCCAGACAGCCGCGGACCGGATCAGCACACAGGACTAGGGGCTAATATGCCCTCCGGTCCGGTGTGCAGCGCACGCAGTTTCCGCTGCTGATAAGTCAGGACGTGTCAGCGGCTGCGGCTGCACACCGGACCGGAGGGCATATTAGCCCCCCAGTCCTGTGTGCTGATCCGGTTCGCGGCTGTCTGGGTCATCCCGGACAGCGGCGGACCGGATCACGCCGCAGTGTGAAGCCGGCCATAGGCTTTCTTCACACTGCAGTTTTTCATTGATCAGTGTCCATCAGTGTTTGGGTGCCAAAACCAGGAGTGTCTCCAAAACTCAGAACAGGTGTCAATCTTTCAATTTTTTTTCTCTGCAAGTTCCTCTCCTGGTTCCTCTCCTGGTTTTGGCACCCAAACACTGATGGACACTGATCAGTGAAAAACTGCAATGTGAAGCCAGCCATAGACAATTGCCTTCAGATGAGGCAAAGTTTTTTTGTGAATGGTGAAGTTAACAAACAAAACCACCACTATTGGTCTGACTGTAAAGGCCCCATTACACATAGCGATATCACTAACGATATTGCAGCAACATCACAGGTTTTGTGATGTAGCAGCAACTTCGCAAGTGGCATCGCTGTGTGTGACACACACCAGCGAGCGGCCCCACGTTGTAAGATTGCTGATCGTTAATGAATGGCCTGTACCATTTTTTGATCAGGGATCTCCCACTGTACATGCTGGATCTCTGTGTGTGTCAGGGGCAACGATTAGCGAGCTCCATGCTTCGCCCGAGAACCAAACAGATCCCAACGACCGTCGGGTGTCGCTGCATTGCTGGGTAATCGCTGGTAAGTCTGCCTGTTTGGCATCTCACCAGCAACCACAGAGCGATGTTCCAGCGATCCCGGCCAGGTCAGATCGTTGTCGGGATCGCGGGAACATCGCTATGTGTGACGGGGCCTTAACCCATAGTGGATAGATCCCTCCAAGACTGTTGGAACACAAAAACTGATGGTGTGGTGTGGTATATGGGTACAAACATAGTATAAGGTGTTTTTACTTTATATGGGGATATTTAGCCATTCAGAAAGGATGGCGTATCGGACAACCCCTTTAAGTGTTTCACAATGTAAAAGGGCAGACTGTTGACTTATTTTAGCCTAAGGGTGTAAAGTAAAACATGTTCTAGCAAAGCATGCAAGAGTTGCAGAGAGCAAAACAGACCAATATATCCATCTGCAAGCCAGATTGAGGTGTGAAGAGATAGATTTGGCCACACCAATTGCTTGTTACAAATAACTATTGATAGGGTTATATCATTTTCTCAATAACATTAGCAGTACTCTGAGCAATGAAGGTTTGCCTCATACATTTTTGTAAATGTCCCCTAAAATCGCCACCAATACTCCTAAATGTCAGAATTAAAAAAGAAAGCCATACAAAACTCATTTAATTTCATCCCATTCCATCCAGAAGAATATATATTTAATCGGCACCAGAAGGGTATGAGGGTGGAAAGGATTAAATTACAATACATGCTAGACCTTTCTATAGTGGAGTACAGAATACATTAATAATTATATACCAAGCACACAAAATACAGGCACATTAATTGAATTTTTCTTGTCCTCATTCTCACAGTCTGCAAGCAGAAGCCTGCAAGCAGTTCCCTTACAAGGCTTGACGTTTTCCCGTCATCCCTGTGTAATTACACACTTGAATGGCTGGACACTGAAGAAAATTGAAGGCCTGAGCTAGGAACAGCTGCCATTTTCTCTCTCCATCACGCAGCTATGATTGCTTGAGAAATGAACAGGCCCAGCTCAAAGCTACTCCAGAATTCTCAGAGGAAATACAGTTCTGTGTTCGAATAATGAGATTCTTAAGGCAAGCGTTACTTAGAATTACACTAGCTAACCGAGCACTCGCCCCTCTCACAAATTAAAACATATGAGATTCAAGGCCAAGATCACAGCCTTCATCATAAGCAAGATGATTATATTCTCAGAGGTCCAGTCTGGTATTCAGCGTTAGGACGATAGGAGACATAATATATTTATATATTTATTGCAACTCCCCTATACAAAGTCTAAAACCTAATCCATAAATGACAATGTCAATACCTAAATTGATGAGTATGTAGAGAGGGGATTTGGAGATGTAATACAATAACTAATGTTCATGCATTGTCCAGGAATGAGAACGGGGCTGCCCTATTGATCAAGAAACAGCCCCTTCACACGCAACACTAGAACGTAAAGACACAAAAAATATTCTACGGTGCTGAACCTATGGGCTGGCATTTGGAGCTGCAGGGTACAGATGGGCAAATTTATTTAAGAGTAATTTAACACAAATCAATCTTCTCTAGAGTATTTTTTTTATTTTGGAATTTGATTCACACTAATCCAGTAAAATAGCCGCAAGATTGCCACCATTATGCCAACAAAAAGACAGCTGGCAAAGGTTTTAAAAATAAATACTCACTTTTCAGCATGCTCTCCCCACCTTTTTATAGCCACTGCATGCTGAATCTAGCTGAGCCTTATATGTATGGGCTCCTAGTAGGTCCACCCTGAAGCCTATACATTGTATCCTGTAGCGTAGTCAAGTGTCTAGAACAGGGTGGGCAACTCCAGTCCTCAAAGGCCGCAAACAGTTCATGTTTTCAGGATTTCCTTAGCATTTGACAGTTGGAATCATCACATGTGCAGAAGAGTAAATTACCAGCTGTCAAATACTAAGGAAGTCTTGAAAACCTGCAGTGGGTGCAGCCCTCGAGGCTTGAAGTTGCCCACCCCTGGTTTAGAATATGTGAAGTTCTGGAAGTTCTCTCTGCAGCTCATACATTTTAGAATCTTGCTAATATAGTTGTAAATGGCCCAGAGTTTTTAGCCTCTCAGTAGGTCCTGTTACAGACAAGAACACACAGTCAGGTTGTGATCCAGGTGCTGTGATAAAGTTCACAGCAGAGTCATGCTAGCTGTGAACTCAGATAGACCCAACTCTGATATCACCACACTCACCTCCGAGAAACTGACTTCAACGTCACCCTGATCACAGCTGTAAGTGAGCTGTTCTCGCGATAACAACCGGCTATAATCGCAGTGATGTGAAAGTCGGGTTCATCTGAGTTCATAGCTGACATGTCAGCTGTGAACTCGAATGAACCTGACTCTGATGTCACCACGATCACTGCTGAAGTCAGTGTCTCGTCGGTGGGCACGGTGATGTCAGAGTTGGGTTCATCCAAGTTTACAGGTGAGACGACTCTACTGTGAACTTGGATGAACTTTATCATAGCACCTGGGTGTCAGTGTGAGACTATAGTAGGGTCAGGGTGAGGAGAATAGCTGCTCAACCACAATTACTCACGGCTGCTCGGCTTCCAGGTGAAGTGGATTGGCTGCCACTGGTCAACATGAATAGAAGATTTTTCCTGGAACCAGACTCAAGCTATACAGATCCTTCTTAGTCGGTGTAAATTTAAAAAAAAACATCACACAATCTCACATGGGGGAGCAGAAACACTAGACACGTGTTTTATCAGTTCTTGGTTTCATTTTCCTTTTTCTTCCACATTTCCCTTTTCGTTTTGGAGAAAACGATCCAGTTTCATTGTGTGTGCGAATTATTCTTGAAACAGTAGATTTTCCTATACCAACGGTGGAAGCGATTTATCTTAGGGTACCTTTACACATCGCAATATCGCAATGCAACATTGACAAAAAGTCACGTGGTGTGGGCGTTGCAGTTGTTATCGTTCGTGCGTTGTGTCGTGTAAGAGGGCAATGCGACTACAATAAATCGCAGGGACGATATTGCAAGAAGATTGTGCAAGCCCTTCAACCGTACAATGTTGCATATGCGATCTGGCATGATCGTGCTGTGTGACGGCGCAACTACGATGTAGAACGCAACTTCCACTATTCACTACAATGTTAATGCTCGGGTCCTGGGTTGCTCATACCCAGCGCACACAAGTTGCGTACAACAGCCTAGTTGCGTTGCCTGCCGATATCTCCCTGTGTGACATCTCCTATGCGATCTTGGACAAGTGCCAAAAACGTGCGCGCTCCCGTGACATTGTATGTACCCTTATGGTACCTTTACACGCCGCCACAACAGGATGCATACAACCCGCTACAGGCTACAAATGTAGCTTGTCGAGCCAATATCGCCCGTAGTAGCGGCGTCTGAAGACGGGACGACACAGCCGGCTACAGATACCTCTGTATCCGTGCACTGCCCATAAACATATGGCAACATCGCCGATTGCAGCGAGCTGTATCGGCGTGTAAAGAAGCTACAGAAGGGAACTCTGGACACCCGGCGATGTAGCTGCAATGTGGCTAAGGCGTCACCCATGCTCCGTGATACCGCGCCCCTTCAGCGATCATTGGTGGAAGATGCTGCGTTACGATTGGCCCTTGCCTCACAGCCCTCCATCTTGGATGAGCTGTCCCTTCAGCACTACACATACGCGCCGTATGCACGATCAGATAGTAGTACAATTACGCGGACACACACTTGAACGTAAAATCATAAATGGCCCATGATGTACATACAGTGTGCACATCATATCAACATGAAAACGAATAATGCGGGACACAGCGCACAAGTGTGTGTTACGTACCGCTCTGGCTTATTGCACAGCAGCTGCCGTAGAAGTGTTCCGGGTCTGGCAGTGCGCGCAGCGCGCACACAGATGCACACAATCCCATACCACATCGGAGGAGATTACTCAGTAGACAGATCAGAGCCGTGTTGTACGGACTGCACTGTGGGTCTGCTGCAGTAGGGGCCGCATAAGTGTGTCGGCCGAGTCTGCGTGTTGGCCTACTTATAAAGGTGCGTCACCCCCACAGCGGTCGTAATGACGTCATGACGTTGGTTTCATTTTCACTCTGCCTGCAAGGTGCCAGCCCCGCCTCTGCACACACCATAGCAGTCATGGCAGCCGTGCACCGCGCCGCAACATGGGGGATGGCGGAGCTGATCATCCTCATTGATCATTGTGACCGTCGGGACTATTGGGGCCACCATCACCACCGCCACCCCAGGCTGCGCAATCGGTGCACCGTGCGGCGGATCCAGCGGGCCCTGCTCTGCAAACTGGGGGTACAGAGGACAGTAAAAGCGATCCAAAAAAAGATCGCTGACTTGAAGCACAAATGCCCAGGTCGCATACTGGACATCCGTGCCAGGATTGGCAGGCTGCGTGGTGAGTAATTGTTGCCCCAAAACACACACCGCCACATGTGCATGTCCCACAATACACAAAAAATGATGGAAACATATCACAAGGGACAGTGTGGCCTACACAATCAAACACATCTTCACAGTGTTGTGCTCATCCAGTCAGCCCTAAAAATGTCTCACACGCACAGTCCATGCATACAACATGAGTGTATGCATCCAGCATCACCTGGTTGATGCTAAGTAAGGCTGGGGTCACACACACAGATATCTGCCCACATATTGTTTGCACATCTCTGTTTGCAGTCAAATCATGGTCACATGTTGACATTTGGAGACAGCCTCAAAATGGAACAATGTGTCCATGCTTTCACTGCAACCAGAGATCTGTCAACAATATCTGGCCACATATCTGTGTGTGTGTGACCCCAGCCATAGCCGTCAAATAAATACCCACACAAGCTCTTTGTAGGACAACAATGTGTAGGCATGATCTTATTACGTCTTTTATGTTCAAATTGCAAACTAGATGCTGAATCCTCATCAGAAGAAGGGCCCCATGCCCCACCCCCAGGTGGCCCATCAAGAACCCCACCACATCAGCCTCAAGTGGCACCCTTGTCCCCAGGGGCAACACCTTCCCCCGGGCCTCAGGAGCCAGACGTCCCGTCAACCACCGGGACAGAGGACGTGGAGGACCAGTCCGCACCTGGCAGCCCGCTGGAGTGTGACCAGCTGTCCCCATCTGCCTGGCTGCTGGAGGAACACATCAACTCCCCACAGGAGGGCGAGGAGCAGCAAGTACCTGGCGGCCCAGAGGAGTCTTTGCCCCGTAGCCCAGGACCACTGTTACCCCTGAACCACATAATGTGGCCACGGAGCCCCAGCCCGGGAGTAACACCAGCTCCCACTGTCTCCAGCTCAGTGGCGAGTCCTGGGGTGACCATGTCCCCACACAGTGACTATGGTGGTAAGTGTGTTATGTTGCCACACACACCCTGCACACTGTTGCTTCAATTTCATCTGGGGCCAAACAATTTATGTAAACAAAGTAAACCATGTTGGTTCTCCCTTTTTCCAGATGGTGAACGTGCGGGCTCATATGGATGGAGCTTGACCCCATCTCCCTCCCCGTCTGATGGTGAACTGGATTTGGAGGAACAGGGTAAGTGGATGGTTGCGGCCAGTCATGACTAACCATCAGCAGTGACGAGTGTGTACTAAAGTTTGTGTTTACTCCCAATACAGGTGCCCCTACCATGGAGGAATTCATCCAGGCCCATCAGGCATTTGTGGCCCGTTTGACCACGGCTCTACAGCGTGGCCTGCAGGACCTTGGCCGCCTGGCTCAAATGCTGGCGGACCTACACCCACACCATGGTTCACACCCATGAATTTGAGGGATGCATTGTATCCTGGCCAAACATGGCCCCACAAACAGTTGTCCTTGTTGGACCCTAAAATTTTCACACGTTGGCTTGTTGCCTTGCAAAAGTGAAAATATTGTTTTTTGTTTTTTTTTTGCCCCCGTTGGGCTCTTTTCTTATAGTGTCCCACATTGGGACCATCACAAGTGTGGACTGGCTAGCCCCATCTGGCCTACAAACCCTATACTGTCCCACATTGGGACCATCACAAGTGTGGACTGGCTAGCCCCATCTGGCCTACAAACCCTATACTGTCCCACATTGGGACCATCACAAGTGTGGACTGGCTAGCCCCATCTGGCCTAAGCCTTCCTTGTATGATGGCAAATGTCTGTGACACATGTATGTTTACAATAAAATGCTGTTCTAACTTTGTTATACGCTCCTTCATGTCACCTTACTAATATTTGGTGACCAAACCTCACCATAACCTAACTATGTGAGGCACATCACAACATCCCTTTGTGAATGTGCTTAGACATTCCAAATGAACCGATGGTGATCCTGCTGAGCGAGCACTGGCCCATATTGTGTGGCTTGGGGAAACCTATTATTGGCCACAATTCCATTCACCCCCAAAAACCCACACAATCCTTATTCTGAAATTAATACACAATTGTGTTAATAAATAAAATTTATTCCAGCCGGGAATTTTAAAAAAATTACAAATCATAGAATTTAAGTGGATAAAAAAATTTGAAAAAAACCACTAATTTGGGCCAAAAATCAATAAACAAAATATACATATAAAACCAAATTCCTGAAATTAGAAAGTCCAGACTGCCAATTCTGTGCATTGGCTACTAGTGTCCAAATTACTCCTCTTCTGTCGGCTCTGACAATGCCGCATCCCCCCTCCTCTGAGGGCAGCCCCGACCTGCCCCAGAACGTCTGGTTGAACGACGATGTGTTGAGGGGGGATGGGGTGACTGTGGCGGGGCCGGTCTTCTCACGGGCCGAGATGGGGCAGCTGGTGAAAGGGGCCACAAGGTGTGTTGCATGGGGGAGGGGACGTGGCAGCCCCATTGAAGGGCCCCATCCTCGGCAGCATCAGCGGCATTGTGGAACACCCTCAGAAGGATCTTCTTCTGGAGCGGCTCCATCCCTCGCATTCTGTTGCTCATGCAGAGGGCGTCGGGGTCAATGTGGGTCCGTTGTTCATCCAACAACACGCGTCGGGCCCAGGTCGCCAGCTCCGTCTCAGGTGGTGCAGGACGTCGGCGGCGACGGATCCCGGAGCTGGGACCTGGGCCTGGACCCACATCACTCGCCGCGCCCTCCTGCTCAGCCCCAGATGTCATGGGCTGAGCATCATCAGCAACAGAATCCTCGGCAATGGAGCCGTCCTCTTCTGGGGCCTGTGGGTGGGGAAAAAATAAAAAGAAAATACCATTAGTGGAGGCAATATCAACTGTATACATTCACAACAGGACTCAATATACCACTCCCACACACAGCAAGCCCAACTACCAGAATGGAAAATGAGGAATAACACAGTAAAGCAAATAAGGTTCAAGACCCCAACACCAGTGGTTCTCCTGTACACTCACCTCGACCATTCCAGGAGCTCAGCTAAATACATAATTAGTTGTTTGTCACGTAGCCGTAATCCAATATTAGGACATGTCACCACAACACCTTGATACTGGGGGCTGTGCTGGCCAATGACACATATTGGCCACCTTCCCATTAGGCCTCCTTTATGGTGAGAATCCACCCCTCACTCAATTACCTTTAACCCACTGGCAACAAAGCCAACACACATGTGAGACAGCACCATTTACTACATGGTACTATGTGGCTGTTTGAGAACAAACCACCTGCTATCTTGAAACCCTTAAATAACTAACCTAAACATACCAAGATGTTGTGGAAGAAGCAACATTGCAATACGGCTGGAAGCATAGAATAGAAAAGTCTGGTAAGTCATGGAAGGAGGGCAGATAGATTGACACCCCAAGGTGTGCCGCAGCAAGGAGGTAAATATGGCAACACATTTGGTGTGAAGGATTTATCGAAACACACATGTGAAGGAAACATTGTGGCCCACCACTGTCACACAATTACCCACCTCCTGTGGCGCAGATGGTGATGCAGCCGGGCCTACATGGGACGCAGCAACGGGGCAGTTGGTGGTCGTTCGATGCGGGCGAACCTCGCCCAGGATGAAGGTGAACAGGGGATAGTACCATAGGGTAGGTGATGGTACCTCCTCTGCTCCAGCCCCTGAGCGACGACGCTGGTACTGAATGTGAGCCCGCATGAACGCCGACCTCATGTTCTTGATCTTAAGTGCCACCATAGGCTGGTCCCACGTCTTGCCTACCCTTGGCTCCAAGCGATTTGCCAGAGCCACAAGACTCCTGTAGGCCTCGGCCCTCGCTGCCCGATTTTTATATTCGGGCAGCGAGCTGCGCCACAAACACTCGTGCCGCTGATACTCCGTGAGAAGCTGGGTTTCCAATTCCACAGTACCCGTCGGCATCTGCCGATGAAAAATTAAAACAAAAAGGACACAGTCACAACACAAGGCATACCGACATTTCAAAACTTGCCACAATCATACACATAATCATTAACTTTCTACAGTGATCATCTATGCAGCTATTTTGTGGAGTGAAACTGGCCATGAGTGTGCCATTTTCTCAATCTCAGACCGCTACTAACTCAAACACATGTATGCAGCCAATATCAAGCACCGATATCGGTGTCCACCTACAGATGTTTCAAACATGATTTCTGTCCCCAATGTACCTATTGCAACACACCTTTACACGGTGTGTGCGTACATACCTGTAGAGGGCAACATGTGACCTAACCACGTTGTGTGCTAACTAGTACCTGGCCAGTGTCCACAATGGTAAGGGTCACTATATCAGAAAGGCGGGCTGGTGTGTGCCAACACTGCACATACTACATGTAAAGTGCACCCAGATGATCATGTAAGGGGTTCCTCCAGACGTGGAAGTCCCATTTTAAAAACATGTACCCAACATCCCTGGAATGTCCGCCACAATTTTACACCCCTGAAATGTTGATGTGAAGTACCAGCCAAAGAAATAACAGCGTGCTCTTTACCATTGCCAAAAAGCAGAAGGTGCAATACATACTTACACATATAAGTAGAGGCACAAACCCGGGTACTGGGCGACACAAATAAGGTTCACATATTTAAAATTTACGTGGTCAATATTTGCATGCCGCTTCAAACATGGCCTAAAGGGGGGGGGGGGGGGTTTCTTTTTTAAAAAAAGTAAAACCTTA
>JARQOC010001322.1:0-43744 GCA_033576535.1 Allobates femoralis
GGGTGTGCTAATATGGCGGCGATTCTGGGGTAGCGATAATCACCAGTTTTGCGCACGCGTCATTGGTGATTATGTATATAGATTATAGGTGTACAGGAATCTACGGCTGAAAAAAACGAGAAAACACAATACAGAAAATCTCAGGCCCAGAACTGTCCGGTCCAGAGAATGAGGAGAACGTGACTCTTCTCTGCATTATTTAGTGGTGACTCCTCACCGGGACAGTTACCTGCAGGACTGTCCTCCGTACATCGCTCATCACCTCGTGCACCACAGCCTTCCTCCATTATATCTGCTGGATTAAGATTCTTCAAGTCTTTGCACGGATTTCAGAGCTGTGAAAAAAATAATAGAAAAGTCACAGACAAAGAGAAGTCATGTGGAAAGTTCTAGATGTCTGAGAAGAAGAGGTGGATTGAGGAACGTGGGAGCGTCCGAGAACCTTCCCACAAATGTTATTGAGTCTCTCAATACTGTGTTTACCCAAAAATAGGACAGCCCAAGTAAATAAGACCTAGTACAGGTTTTGTTCGGCTACTAAACATAAGGCCGCCAACGAAAAATCTCAATTACTTACCGGTAGTGAGTTTATCCTTAGCCATGACAGCACCACCTGAGATTCCAAGAAAAGGAAAATAATTTAGTGGGGAATCATCGCTTGAAGGACCCATCTACCGAAGGTCACCTCAGAAGTGGAAGACAAGTCAAGCCGGTAATGGTTGAAAAAAGTTTTAGGAGAAGAACAGATAGCAGCTCTACAGGTACATCAGCCCGTTCAGCTCAGGAAGTGACAACCGCTATAGTAGAATGGACGTTAATTCCTACAGGGACCGTCATAGAAGAATAGGCTAAGGCTATGGCGTCCCTAAGCCACCTTGCTATAGTGCCCTTGGATACACTATTACCTTTGGAAGCCCTATGGAAACAAACAGGGCCTAGGTTCTCAAACTGTCTGACCTGAGTACGGAAGCAGGGCACTCCTGACATCCAGTGTATAAGATAAACCTACTAATCAAAAAGGAGGCCATCACAAGAAGGAGGGGAGGACAATTCCTGAGTCCCGTGGAAATGTCTTGCAGCTTCTGGTAAGGAGGCAGGATCTAAACGAAGAATGACTATCCTCAAACACCTGAGTATATGAAGGAGTTACTGACAGGGCCTGCAAGTCACTTATCCGTCTTGCTGCCAAAAGGGCAACCAAAAGGGTTAAAACCTTCGAAGAGGTTTCAGATAAGGGCTTAAAGGGAGGTTTAGTCAGGGCATCTAAGACTAGACAAAGGCCCCAGGGAAGAAGTGTAGGGCAACAAACCGGCGTAGTCGTATGACAAGATTTTATAGATCTAAACACCCAGGAATTTGAGGCCAGATTGCAGTTGTACAGGGCTGCCAGGGCAGAAATATGTGAAAATGAGAACATGCGCAATAGGGTCTTATCTCCAGATAAAGAGGTGAATGAATGTGTGAGTAAAACTGCTCACCTGGTCTGGTTGTGTCACCCACAACCAGTATGACAGCCAGAAATCAATATAGTCGCCTGTAAAAGACAGCTGCTGCAAGGACCGCACTTCCACAGATAACGGCGGTGAAGAACTTGTAGATCTGTATGACAAAGTGCCGTTGTATCCGTGCTGCCGTCAAAAGGATCCCGGAGAAAGGAGCCAGGTGAAAGTTCCGAAACGCATTGGAAGAATAAAGACAATTCAGCCCAGATTCTTTCTGGTCTCTGGTGATCCTTTTGACAGCAGTGGGGACACAACGGCACTTTATCCTATAGATCTACAGGGCAGAATTTGGACCTTCAGGGTACTAACTGCCAACCCCATGTCCCATCCGATCTGTAAAAACTCCAAAATCGCTGTAATAGGGACTTCCCCCACAGGACGTACTCCCAAGCAGAAAATAAACTTTTTCCACACGTCACCATATAACTTGATGGTAATAGATTTCCTGCTTCTCATGCAGGAATCAACCAGATTATCAGAGAGCCCTCACCTCCTTAAGAGCTCCCATTCAAATTCGAGGCCGTCAGCCGAACATTGGTAAATCAGGACCTGTGACATAAGTGTTGGGGGGTCCGGAAGAATCCAGGGATCTGTCACTGACATCTGGGTGACCCAAAAGAACGAAACGCTCTTTGCTCAAATGGGCGCTATCAAGGTGACCCTGGCCCGATCCTCCCGAATCTTCCATAGGAAAGCAGGAATCATCATGAAAGTCATAAACTGTGAACCCTCACAGACAGGGTCCTCTCCCTCCTATACCTGTGCGTCTTGATTGTCCATTTATATTGTATACAAAAACTACTAGAAAAAGCAGCATCAAAAAAACTTACCATCAATGTCATAGACAAAAACCAATACTGCACTTGCAGGACGCAGTCAGACCACACTTGTGTAGCAAGTCCAGATGCAGGCTAATAAATCACCTCAACCAAGGTATGGGAGGCGACTTGCCATGCACACTAAGGGCCTGCATAGGGCACCATTCACACTGATACATATGGTGCAGAATGTCTGAAAGCTACCCAAAAGCTCTGCTGCCTGAGCCATGGGCTGCACAGTACAATGTTTCTGCACTACTAGATGAATGGCGCCCCCTAGGGGCCCAACTACACACTGAAATGAATAAAAAAGTGCAGAAACGTTTTCTGCATGATGAACAAAAAACCTTTATAGATGGGATATTGGTTCATGTGTTGGCCAAGACACAGGGTGTAGTTGGGCCCCTAGGGGGGCGCCATTCATCAGCTTTTCCTACAGTACTCACCCTATAGAAGGCTGAAATACCAGTTTCAGAGGCTGTCTTGGGTCACCATCTGGCATCCCAGATCCCTGGCTGGACTTGAGACCACCGCCCATGACGTGGGAACCGGATGCTGTGTCGGTCATCCTATCATGCACGGTGTGCAAGGAGTCCTGCTTGTTTGCCATTATGCCTGGGAGTGAAAGACACTGATCATCCGCTCCACCACTTTATGTAGCCTCCAGAACAAGGGACCTCATCGCCAGCCGGCATCCCCTCTGCGCCACCATCTTGGAAACCTGTGCACATGCGCCACTGGCGTCACTTCAGGTTCCGCTCCTGAAAGTATCCTGGGAGCGCGAAATTGAACTCAGACTGCAAACTTCATCTGAGCGCAGAGCGTGACAAGGCAGGAGCCATGCACGTGCGCTGCCATAGGCAACACAGGGGCCAAGGTGTGACCACTTCTGGTCCCCTTCCAGCCCCGCTCCCGCCACTGCGATGGAGGTACCTCGGGGAGGCGCATCTGAACCCATGTCCGAAGCAGGTAAGCCACTCTTCCAGCCACTAGGTCAGGACCAGGGAACATAAATCTATGTAGGTTGCATTGCAGAAGTTTCCTTCTCCAGGACAGGAAACCAAAAACTGATGCAGAAAGGAGGGGCCGCCCTATTTATTTCAGGGGTTTCCTGTCCTGAATGGGCGGAGCCTATATCTCAGGTGGTGCGGTCATGGTGATGATGGAAAAATCTAAATTACTTACCGGTAATGTGTTTTTCATTAGCCACGACAGCACCACCTGAGAGATAGGACGGCCCATCCAAGACAGGAAACCTCTGAGATAAAAAAGGCGGGACCTCTCCTGAACCTCAGTTTTGGTTACAGAGACCGGAGAGGAGAACCCAACACGCATTAGTACACAAAAGAGCTCAACAAATCACCCCCCCCCAAACGGGACCAACACCAACAGGCCATAGGGAGGGATGCGGTGGTGCTGTCGTGGCTCATGAAAAACACATTACCGGTAAGTAATTTAGATTTTTCTCTATCGCCACGACAGCACCACCTGAGAGATTTCAGAGAAAAGAAAATTAGGGAGGGACCACCGCTAGCAGAAACCGTCTATCATAAGGTCACCACCTTAGCGGCAGCAAGATCAAGTCTGACATGCTTGAAGAAAAGAAGGAGAAGATCAAGGGGCAGCCCCCCAGATCAAGACTAAGGGGACAGCAGCCACCTCCGCCTAGGAAGCAGCTACTGCCCTGGTGGAAGTGCACAAGGGCCCCCCGGGACCCGCACCTGACCGGAAGAAGCAAGAGCGAAGGCTTCCCGCAACCACCAAGCAAGGGCACCCAAGGACACTGCCTCACCCCAGGAGGCCCCCTGAAAGAAACCAAGAGGGGCAGAGCCAGACGCCAGGCCGTGGCACGACGAAGCAGGCAAGCAACTCCCACCAGACCACGAATGTGTGGAGAACCACGTCCTTCAGAATTGTAGGAAGACCACAAAAGGAAGGGAGAACAAGCTCCCGCAGTCCGCGGAACATGAGAGCCACCTTGGGAAGAAGGAAGGAACCAGGTAGAGGATGACCCTGTCCAGCCAAAACCGGAGAACAAGGCCCCACCACCAACAAGGCCAGGAGGACACAAAAAAAGGCTGGCGGACGGCAAGCCACCGCCCAACAGGACCAACTGCAGAGGCAGGACCCTAGGCGAAGCACAAGATAAAGGCCCAAAGGGAGGCGTGGTTAAGGCATCCAGAACTAAAATGAGACCCCAAGGAGCCACCTGTGGACAGGGAACAGGAGTGGCCCCGCCCCGGCAGGACCGGAAAAACCACGACACCCAAGAAGACCCATCGAGGAAACAAAGGCACAGGCCCCCAAAGCCGAAAATCAGAGCCCCAGGGAATCGACAGAGAGACCAATCCCCCACCCACTGGAGGAAGTCGAAAATTGCCGGTACAGGAGCCCACCGTCCAGACCCGTCCCTGGAGACAGAAAAGGCAAACCACCCGGTACCAGAAAAAAAACGGTGGCAACCGAACCGGCGTCCGACCGGACCTCAGCGCACGAACCAGGTCACCAGAGATTTCCCCCCCGTGACCGGAGCCGCCTGGTCAAGTCCCACGCCGTCAGCCGGAGACCAGCGGAAGGGGGACCGGCCCCCGCAGGAGAGACCGGAAGAGGGGGAGAATCCAGGGAGCCTGTATGGACAGGCGACGGAGCCAAAAGAACCAAGCTCCCCGGGGCCAGAAGGGCGCCATCATGACGACCCACGCCCTGTCCTTCCTGACCTTCCGAAGCACTGCAGGAAAACCAACCAAGGGAGGGAAGGGACACAGAAGGCCCAAGGACCAGAAGAGTGTCCCCAGCAACGGGCCGGACTCCGGGAATCAGAGAACAGAATCAACACACCATACCGTGCTCTCGAGTGGCAAGAAAGCTATCTCCAGAAGGCCCAACCCGGCCACCATCGGAGCGAAAAAAAAAACACTCAGATCCAGGGCCCACTGCTCCCGTCGGAGCTGCACCCTGCTGAGAAAATCCGTCCAGGAAGTTTTCACGCCCCCGCATGCGAAGGGCAGAGAGGGAAATCAGACGGGCGTCCAACAGCTCACAACGCCCCGCGTAACACCCAGGAGTGCCTGAGACCGGGTGTCCCCCTGACGGTGCCAGGAAGCCACCAACACACTGTAGCCGGAGAGGACACCAGGATGGCACCCTCGAAGGGAAGTAAGGAACGCAGAAACTGCCTTCCAAACAGCCAGGAACTCCCGCATAAGGGAGGACAGCCTGGAGAGGCGATGAGTCTCAGGCCCACCCCCCGAGCGGACAGGTCCCGAGGAGGGCCCCCATCTCCAGGAACTGGCCTCCGTGGTAAGCACGTAGGAGACCAGACCACCCCACGGGACGCCCCCGGAGAGGCGCCCAGGGAGCAGCTGCCCCTCCAGAGAATCTAAAGGCGGAGGGGACAGAACAATCTATGCGCCCAAGGCCGCCCCCAACCTGAGCTGACGCTGGGGAACCATCCACAGAAGGGCCAGAGAGCGCAACTGTGCCCAAGGAACAGCGGGGATACAGGACGAGAGGGAGTCCAAGAGGGACACAGCCCTCCAGAAAACCAACCGAGGAGAGCCCCTGTACTGCAGAAAGGATGACCGAAGACGCAATGGCCTCTTGAGGACAGCGGGGAACTTCCCGACATCATGCCCGTGCGGGGACTCTGGACTGCTTTCAGTCATGCCACGACCCCAGACGTCTAGAAGGAGGCAAAGCAGAGACTGGTAACCCAGAAATCGCTCCAGAACCAGCTGACGCGTGGCGGGGAACAGCCTGGACCTTCCCAGATCAACAATCCAACCCAGCTGACCCAGGGAAGACTAAACCAGTTGCAGACGGGTGAGGCACAGACCCCAGGAGTCCCCCCACAAGCAGCAAACGTCCAGACAAGGAATAATTAAAACCAGTGGACGTTGGAAGTGGCCTCACTACTGCCAGCAGCGCCGTGAAAAGCCGAGGAACCATCGCCAGGCCGAAGGGGAGAGCCTGGCACAGCAAGGCAGAGGAAGCCCCCCCAAACTGGGCGAACCTCAGAACTGCCGGTGGTGACGGTGAACCGGAACATTGTATTATGCGTCCGTCAGATCCAGCCCCACCCTGAAACAATTTGGAAACAAACCCCGATTGCCGACTACCAAGTCCCCCTCAGGAACGAACTCCGCACCAGAAAACTGTTCAGGGGTATAAAAGTCTGGAACGAACCGACTGGCCGTGGCACGAGAACCAGCGGGGAACAGAACCCCCTGCCACAGGCGGCTGGAGGAACCGGGGAAACCCCCCTTAGTCGCACAAGGGCCCGTACCCCTCGTATCAGAAAAGCACCTTTTCCTGAACAGCGGACAGACGCAATCACCAGGGGCCCCACTGGAGCCGAAGCGAACCCCAGTGTCAACCATCACTGAGAAGAGCGAGAGCCCCCTCGCAAGCCCCAAACCCGGAGCCGGCTGGGAGAAAGGGTCAAGCCTTCCTCTGTCCTGGAGCGAGCCGTCACTGAAACTGGAACTTCTCGCCAAAGGAGGAACCCCCAAACCAAAAAACCCGACTACATGCTTCTCCCGTTGGCCAAGAACTTCGGGTCCGACTAGGGGACCTCAGGTTAGCAAACCGAGGGTCACGAAAGGGAACGGCCCCGGAAGGCGGGAGTCGGAACCCCGGAGGGAAAAGCATCCACATTGGCACAAGCCAGGGCCAAGATATCAGCCAGCGACGTACCAACCGGAAAAGCACCCGCACCAGGTAAAGAAACCCAGAGTGGGCAACACCGGCCCAGGCCCCCACCATAAGGCATGATGAGCAGCATTAAAGAAAGACGTCGCCGTTGCCGCCAAGTCCACGAGGAATCCACCAGAAAAGCCGCCGCAGTAAGAGTCAAAGGAACGAAGACAAGGTAGGAGACCCGTCCCTCACTTGAGCCACCAACAGCTGCAACCAAAACACGAGGGACCAAAAAATGCTAGCAGTGGATTCCCAGGAATTACCCCAGTAGACTAATAGGAAAGAGAGCCCTTCCGAACAGGCTTAGACCAGGAGCTAAAATTTTAGGCCTGGACCCTCAAATTTAAGGGAAAAGTCCGTCTCTGCGTGGAAGACAGACCACCGACCTTAAATCCGTCACCGAAGAGGGGCCATGGGCATCCACCAACCCCACAGGCGAACAGACTGCTGCAAGCAAAAAATCAGTGTCATTACGTGGAACCCCCGGCGTCCTTTCTCCGCTGTCAACAGAGGAGGACCATGAGGAGGACGAGCCAGTGAAAACAACGAGCGGCACGGTCAGTACCAGAGGAAGAGCCCAAAGCCTTCTGCCGCATATGTCCATCCGTGTGCAGAACGTTTTGACAAAAAAGCGGTCCGTGGCTCCGCAGAAAAACGGACAAGTCACCATGTGGAGCACACAGACACACGTGCTCCACACGGAGACACGGTCCATGCGGAAACACGGACGTCTGCATGGGTCCATAGGGGATCGTGTGTCCCAGTAAGTCCGTGCCTCCGGAATGAGTCCGCACGGATGTGTGAGAGAGGCCTAAGGATGCACATTCCACTGGAGTAAAGCGTGGATGTCAGCGGCACCAAGCGGACCAGGTTGCAGTCGCTAAGGGGTCTACAGTGCCTATGGGCTTCATAAAGCCGAAGAGGACAATGAAGGACAGGCAACAGAGGACAGGCAAGAAGAGAGTGTGTGTAAATCCCCCCTGTATCATCCACCCCCCAAATCCCACCACAGACCTCTCTCCGCTATCATCCTCCCTCCAAATCCCACCACAGACCTCTCTCCGCTATCATCCTCCCTCCAAATCCCACCACAGACCTCTCTCCGCTATCATCCGCCCCCCAAATCCCACCACAGACCTCTCTCCGCTATCATCCGCCCCCCAAATCCCACCACAGACCTCTCTCCGCTATCATCCGCCCCCCAAATCCCACCACAGACCTCTCTCCGCTATCATCCGCCCCCCAAATCCCACCACAGACCTCTCTCCGCTATCATCCGCCCCCCAAATCCCACCACAGACCTCTCTCCGCTATCATCCGCCCCCCAAATCCCACCACAGACCTCTCTCCGCTATCATCCGCCCCCCAAATCCCACCACAGACCTCTCTCCGCTATCATCCGCCCCCCAAATCCCACCACAGACCGCTCTCCGCTATCATCCGCCCCCCAAATCCCACCACAGACCTCTCTCCGCTATCATCCGCCCCCCAAATCCCACCACAGACCTCTCTCCGCTATCATCCGCCCCCCAAATCCCACCACAGACCTCTCTCCGCTATCATCCGCCCCCCAAATCCCACCACAGACCTCTCTCCGCTATCATCCGCCCCCCAAATCCCACCACAGACCTCTCTCCGCTATCATCCGCCCCCCAAATCCCACCACAGACCTCTCTCCGCTATCATCCGCCCCCCAAATCCCACCACAGACCTCTCTCCGCTATCATCCGCCCCCCAAATCCCACCACAGACCTCTCTCCGCTATCATCCGCCCCCCAAATCCCACCACAGACCTCTCTCCGCTATCATCCGCCCCCCAAACCCCACCACAGACCTCTCTCCGCTATCATCCGCCCCCCAAACCCCACCACAGACCTCTCTCCGCTATCATCCGCCCCCCAAACCCCACCACAGACCTCTCTCCGCTATCATCCACCCCCCAAACCCCACCACAGACCTCTCTCCGCTATCATCCACCCCCCAAACCCCACCACAGACCTCTCTCTGCTATCATCCACCCCCCAAACCCCACCACAGACCTCTCTCTGCTATCATCCACCCCCCAAACCCCACCACAGACCTCTCTCTGCTATCATCCACCCCCCAAACCCCACCACAGACCTCTCTCTGCTATCATCCACCCCCCAAACCCCACCACAGACCTCTCTCTGCTATCATCCACCCCCCAAACCCCACCACAGACCTCTCTCTGCTATCATCCACCCCCCAAACCCCACCACAGACCTCTCTCTGCTATCATCCACCCCCCAAACCCCACCACAGACCTCTCTCTGCTATCATCCACCCCCCAAACCCCACCACAGACCTCTCTCTGCTATCATCCACCCCCCAAACCCCACCACAGACCTCTCTCTGCTATCATCCACCCCCCAAATCCCACCACAGACCTCTCTCTATCATCCACCCCTCCAAATTCCACCACAGACCTCTCTCCGCTATCATCCACCCCTCCAAATCCCACCACAGACCTCTCTCTGCTATCATCCACCCCTCCAAATCCCACCACAGACCTCTCTCTGCTATCATCCACCCCTCCAAATCCCACCACAGACCTCTCTCTGCTATCATCCACCCCTCCAAATCCCACCACAGACCTCTCTCTGCTATCATCCACCCCTCCAAATCCCACCACAGACCTCTCTCTGCTATCATCCACCCCTCCAAATCCCACCACAGACCTCTCTCTGCTATCATCCACCCCTCCAAATTCCACCACAGACCTCCCCCCCAGACGAGGGGCGCGGGAAGCACAGGCGCTAGATGAAGGGCACAAGATGAGGGGCGCGCAGGGTGGGGGGCACGCGAGCACTAGATAAGGGGCGGTAGATGAGAGGCACGAGGGCGTTCGATGAGGGGTGCGGGTCCTAGCGCTAGATAAAAGGGCACGTGGGCGCTAGATGAGGGGCACGCGGGCGCCAGATGAAGGGGGGGGGGGGCACCGGAAGAGGGGCACACGGAGGGGACGGGGGGGGGATTTGGGGGACCCGAGCACTAGATGAGGGGTGTGGGGGCGCCGGAAGAGGGGCGCGCGGGCATCAGATGAGGGGCACGGGTATCGTGTGGGCGCTAGATGAGGGGCACGCGGGCGCCATATGGGGGGTGCGCGGGCGCTAGTTCTAGCACTAGATGAGGGGTGTGGGGGTGCTAGTTGAGAGGTGCGGGGTCGCTAGATGAGGGGCGCTGGGGGTGCGCTGGTCCCTGTATTCCTCTCTCTTCTTACCTCGCTGCTCCCGGCTGTTTCGCGGGCTGCGGTCTGTCTCACTCTCTGTTTCTCTCACACAGCTGTGGAGGAGACGCCCACTCACAAGCCTCAGCCAATCACCGCGCGTCCATTCTCAGCTCCACTGTCCCGACAGCCAATGAGCGGCGGCGTCTTCCTGTCAGTCACACAGAGAGCAGGGAAGGGACACGTGACTGGGGCGGAGCCACAGCTCAAGCTGCACACTGATATCAAAGGAGGCTTCGCCCAGTGTGACGTCACTGCCGGCTCGTCATAGAGGGGGGGGCGTGTTGTCAGTGGGCGTGGCCTCCTCTCCCGTGTATGGTGGTGCAGAGCACAGACGGTCACGTGTTATTTTCCCGCTCGTTCTTCTCCTCAGTGCGGATAGATGTGGAGGATCCTGGGTGTGTACAATTACTGGGGGGATGGGGGAGGGGTGTGGGGGGATTTGGCGGGTGGATGATGGTGGGGGGAGGGTGTGGAGGGATTTGGCGGGTGGATGATGGTGGGGGGAGGGGTGTGGAGGGATTTGGCGGGTGGATGATGATGGGGGGGTGTGTGAGGGATTTGGGGGGTGGATGATGATGGGGGGGTGTGGAGGGATTTGGGGGGTGGATGATGATGGGGGGGGTGTGGAGGGATTTGGGGGGTGGATGATGATGGGGGGGTGTGGAGGGATTTGGGGGGTGGATGATGATGGGGGGGGTGTGGAGGGATTTGGGGGGTGGATGATGATGGGGGAGGGGTGTGGTGGGATTTGGGGGGGGGATGATAAAAGGGACACGTCTACGGTCAGCCACAATATACTCACATATTCCGGGGCCGCACACAGTAACACAAGAAAGTGGATCTACCCGGTGGGACGTACTAAAAAGAATGAAGAAAAGGAATAAATAAAAAGAATGAAGATAATAACTTATTACAGAAACATTATGTCGATGTATAAAAGGTTTCTTAGGAATCTTAGACATGGAATGAACACATATTCCATATAACCATGTGTATATTATGTTACCTGAGCATTATAGGTGTGGAATGGATATGAAATATCTGTAGATAATAGGACCATGAACACATATCCCATATAACCAGGTGTATATTATGTTACCTGAGCATTATAGGTGTGGAATGAACCACAGTGACCCCCGCTCTGCCCGCTGACCCCTGTTCTGCTCACTGACTCTGACCCCTGACACTGCTCATTGACTCCCGCTCTGCCCACTGATCCTGCTCTGCCCACTGACCCCCCCCCCCCCCCCCGTGCTGCCCACTGCCCCCCCTCCTGCTGCCCACTGCCCCCCCCCCCACGCTGCCCACTGCCCCCCCCCACTCTGCCCACTGACCCCACCCATTCTGCCCACTGACCCCCCCCCACTCTGCCCACTGACCCTCCTCTCTGCCCACTGACCCTGCTTTGCCAGCTGAACCCCCACTCTGCCCACTAACCCTGCTCTGCCCACTGAACCCCCACTCTGCCCATTGACCCCAGCTCTGCCCACTGTGCCCACTGACCCTGCTCTGCCCACTGACCCCTACTCTGCCCACTGACCCCCGCTCTGCCCACTGACCGTGCCCACTGGCCCCTTCTCTGCCCACTGACTGTGCCCACTGACCGCCGCTCTACTCACTAACCCCTGCTCTGCCCACTGACCCCTGCTCTGCCCACTGACTGTGCCCACTAACCCCTGCTCTACCCACTGAACCCTGCTCTGCCCACTGACCCCCGCTCTGCCCACTGACTGTGCCCACTGACCCCTGCTCTGCCCACTGACTGTGCCCACTGACCCCTGCTCTGCCCACTGACTGTGCCCACTGACCCCTGCTCTGCCCACTGACTGTGCCCACTGACCCCTGCTCTGCCCAATGACTGTGCCCACTGACCCCTGCTCTGCCCACTGACCCTGCTCTGCCCACTGACCCTGCTCTGCCCACTGACCCCTACTCTGCCCACTGACTGCCCACTGACCCCTACTCTGCCCACTGACCCCCGCTCTGCCCACTGACAGTGCCCACTGGCCCCTTCTCTGCCCACTGACCCCCGCTCTGCCCACTGACTGTGCCCACTGACCCCCGCTCTACTCACTAATCCCTGCTCTGCCCACTGACTGTGCCCACTAGTCCCTGCTCTACCCACTGAACCCTGCTCTGCCCACTGACCCCCGCTCTGCCCACTGACTGTGCCCACTGACCCCTGCTTTGCCCACTGAACCCTGCTCTGCCCACTGACCCCCGCTCTGCCCACTGACCATGCACACTGACCCCTGATCTACCCATTGACCCTTCTCTGCCCAGTGACCCCCGCTCTGCCCGCTGACCCCTGTTCTGCTCACTGACTGCCCACTGACCCCTGCTCTGCCCACTGATTTTTCCCACTAACCTCTGCTCTGCCCACTGACTATGCCCACTGACCCTGCTCTGCCCATTGACTCCCCACTCTGCCCACTGACCCTGCTCTGCCCACTGACCACCCCTGCTCTGCCTACTGACCCCTGCTCTGCCTACTGACCCCATCTCTGCCCACTGACCCCCACTCCTGCCTACTGACCCTGCTCTGCCTACTGACTCTGCCCAATGACTGTGCCCACTGACCCCTGCTCTGCCCACTGACTGTGCCCACTGACCCCTGCTCTGCCCAATGACTGTGCCCACTAACCCCTGCTCTGCCCACTGACCCCTGATCTGTCCACTGACCCCCGCTCTGTCCACTGACCCCCACTCCTGCCCATTGACCCCCCCACTCTGCCTACTGACCCCAGCTCTGCCCACTGATCCTGCTCTGCCCACTGACCACCACTACTGCCTACTGACTCTGCTCTGCCTACTGACTCTGCCCACTGGCCCCCCCTCTGCCTACTGGCCCCCCCTCTGCCCACTAACCGTGCCAACTGACCCCTGCTCTGCCCACTGACACCTGTGTTGCCCACTAACACCCGCTGTGCCCACTGACCCTGCTCTGTTCACTGACTGTGCCTACTGTCCCATGCTATGCCCATTGACTTTTGCTGTGCCCTTCTGAAGCCCTCTGTGCCCACTGACCCACGCTCTGCCCACTGACTGTGCCCACTGACCCCTGCTCTGCCCACTGATTGTGCCCACTGATCCCCGCTTTGCCCAGTGACTAAGACCACTGACCCTTGCTATGCTCACTGACCCTTGCTGTGCCCACTGATTGCTCCCTGACCCTTGCTGTGCTCCCTGACCCTTGCTATGCCCACTTATTGCTCACTGACCCTCGCTGTGCCCACTGACCCACTCTGTGCCCACTGAAACCTGCTGTTTACAGCTCACCCCCACTGTGGCCTGATTACCCCTGCCGTGGCCTGCTCACCCCCACTGTGCTCACAGACCCCTACTGTGCCCTGCTGACCCCCGATGTGCCCACTCGCCCCCGCTGTGCCTTCTCAGACCTGCTGTGCCCTGCTCACCCCCATTGTGTCCACTGGTCCCCGTTGTGCCTTGCTCACCCGTGCTGTGCCCACTCACTCCCGGTCTGCCTCATCATCACTGCAGCATGAGAGTGAGCACAGGGGGTGGAGGGCAGAAAGCAACCACCACAGGGGGGGCAGATCCATCACAGAGGGGGCACAGCGACCATGGGGGGAGGGCAGAGAGACAACACAGGGGGAGTAGATATGCAGCAGCTAACACAGGATCCACCATTCACATAGATGATATCACAGCTCACCTCCTCCTCCTGTACAATGACTGATACCTCTATATACTGTAGATAACACCGGATCCACCATTCACAATAGATGATATCACAGCTCACCTCCTCCTGTACAATGCCTGATAACACCTCTATATACAGTAGATAACACAGGATCCACCATTCACAATAGGTGATATCACAGCTCACCTCCTCCTGTACAATGACTGATAACACCTCTATATACAGTAGATAACACCGGATCCACCATTCACAATAGGTGATATCACAGCTCACCTCCTCCTCCTGTACAATGACTGATAACAGCTCTATATACAGTAGATAAGCAAGGATCCACCATTCACAATAGATGATATCACAGCTCACCTCCTCCTCCTGTACAATGACTGATAACACCTCTATATACAGTAGATAACACAGGATCCACCATTCATAATAGGTGATATCACAGCTCACCTCCTGTACAATGACTGATAACACCTCTATATACAGTAGATAACACAGGATCCACCATTCACAATAGGTGATATCACAGCTCACCTCCTCCTGTACAATGACTGATAACAGCTCTATATACAGTAGATAACACAGGATCCACCATTCACAATAGATGATATCACAGCTCACCTCCTCTTGCACAATGACTGATAACACCTCTATATACAGTAGATAACACCGGATCCACCATTCACAATAGGTGATATCACAGCTCACCTCCTCCTCCTGTACAATGACTGATAACAGCTCTATATACAGTAGATAACACAGGATCCACCATTCATAATAGGTGATATCACAGCTCACCTCCTCCTGTACAATCTACTATATAATTGTCTAAGGCGTCTGTCGGTCACAGAAATCGCACGCCAGACAGAGGCCGCTCATTGGTGCTCGCGCAGACTATGCAAATAGGCGCAAGAATTCAAAGTTCGAATTCCGCACCAATTTGCAGCCTGGTTACAGTGACACGTCAGCACCGCTGTAGCCAGGATACACTGTCTCTCTTAACAGCCCCCCCTCCTCCTGCCCACCTCCTCTGCTCCTGCCCCTCCTACGCTCCCCGTGGCCACCCTCGCTCTGCCCCTCCGCTCCCCACGGCCCCCCCGCTCCTCCATGGTGATAATATAAAAATTAAAAAAACCTCAGTGAGGATACTTACCCTCCGCCGGCTCGCTCCACCTCTGTCTTCCATCTTCTATAGGGCTTGAGGACCTGTCGTTGCCTAGGAAACCGATCAGCTGATCGGTTTCCCAGGCAACGACAGGTCCTGTCCTGGGAGCTACAAGACAGGTGGAGCGAGCCGGCGGAGGGTAAATATCCTCACTGAGGGTTTTTTTTTTTTATTATCACCATGGAGGAACGAAGGGGCAGAGGGAGGGGGGCCGCGGGGAGCGTAGGGGGGCAGGAGGAGCGCCACCATCCTGCCCCCCCCCCCGCCACCATCCTGCCCCCGCTACCATCCTGCCCCCCTCCGCCCGCCACCATCCTGCCCCGCTGACTTCATCCTGCCCCCCACCACCATCCTGATTCCCCCCCCCCCCACTACCATCCTGCCCCGCCGGCTCCATCCTGCCCCCCCACCACCATCCTGCCCTCCCACCACCATCCTGCCCTCCCACCACCATCCTGCCCCCCCACCACCATCCTGATTCCCACCGTCTCCGTCCTGCCCCACCCGTCTCCGTCCTGCCCCGCCACCACATTCTGATCCCCCCGCCACCGTCCTGCCCTACCCCCCCGCCACCATCCTGCACCACCATCCTGCCCCACCGACCCCATCCTGCCACCATCCTGCCCCCCACCAGCTCCATCCTGACCCCCCACCCTGCATCCATCCTGACCCCCCTTCCCCCACATCCATCCTGCCCTGCTCGCCACCATCCAGAATTCCCCCCCCCCGGCTCCATCCTAAAAGCCCCCACCCCCTTTCCCCGGCCCCATCTGCCCCCCCCCCATCCCTCGGCTCCATCCTGCTCCATCCTGCCCCCCGACACAATCCTGGTCCCCCTCAGCTGATCGGTTTCCAGGCAACGACGGTTCCTAAAGCCTGTAGGACCTACAAGACGGAGGTGGAGCGAGCCGGCGGACAGGTGAGTATCCTCACTGAGGATTTTTTTATTTTTACTTTTACTGTGGAGAACCGGGGGCCAGGAGGAGCGGGAGGCCGTGGGGAGCGGAGTATCGTCATATACCATAGTGCTGCTATACATGTGCTGTAATGTACGGCCATATACTATAGTGCTGCTATACATGTGCTGTAATGTACCGCCACATATCATAGCGCTGCTATACATGTAATGTAATGTACCGCCATAGACCATAGTGCTGCTATACATGTGCTGTAATGTACCACCATATACCATAGCACTGGTATATATATTTATAAAGAAAGCAGCACAGCTTCTTGAGGGTACAAATCAGTCCAGCTTCTTCCACTCACTGTCTCCTCCAATACTCAACAAATGACTGCAGCACTCCTTTTTAGTTACCTATTGCCTTTATTGGGCCTTCAGGTGTACAGCGCAACGTTTCGGGACAAGTCTCCCTTCTTCCAGGCTGGAAGAATAGGTAACTAAAAAGGAGTGCTGCAGTCATTTGTTGAGTGTGTGTGTGTGTGTATATATATATATATAAACTAGAAAAAAGTTCTCTGCAGCACTCAGCTACTACCAATGATGTACATGTGCTAACAAGCTATGTATATTTGAGAAAAAAGTTTAAAAACTTACGTTTTTACTTCAGGTCTGATGAGTCCTACGTTGATATCCCTATCCTTCTTGTCCACACCCCCCACTTCTCAGTGGGCAGACTCCATCTCGACCCTAGATCACCTGTAGGTGATGAGGGTGCAAATTGCAGCATGGAGCCTGCAACTCCATAAGATACAAAACAGAAAAAAAACTGCACAGCACTCACAGACAAAATGTGAACTGGTGCCAGCAGGGACGCTGGGTCAAATAACTAGAAAAAAGTTCTCTGCAGCACTCAGCTACTACCAATGATGTACATGTGCTAACAAGCTATGTATGCTGGCACCAGATCACATTTTGCCTGTGAGTGCTGTGTATATATATATATATATATATATATATATATATATATATATATATATATATATATATATATATATATATATATATATACATACATATATACATACATACATACATACATACATACATACATACATATATATATATATTACAGTTGTGGCCAAAAGTATTAACACCCCTGCAATTCTGTAGTTTCTTCCTGAAAATGATTGCAATCACAAATTCTTTGGTATTATTATCTTCATTTAATTTGTCTTCAATCAATACCTCTGTCCTGTGTCCTTGTGTGTACCACATTGAACATGGAGAAATGAAAGAAGACCAAAAAACTGTCTGAGGACTTGAGAAACCAAATTGTGAGGAAGCATGAGCAATCTCAAGGCTACAAGTCCATCTCCAAACACCTGAATGTTCCTGTGTCATCAAGAAGTGTAAAGCCCATGGCACTGTGGCTAACCTCCCTAGATGTGGACGGAAAAGAAAAATTGTCAAGAGATTTCAACGCAAGATTGTGCGGATGGAGGATAAAGAACCTCGACTAACATCCAAACAAGTTCAAGCTGCCCTGTAGTCCGAGGGTACAACAGTGTCAACCCGTACTATCCGTCAGTGTCTGAATGAAAAGGGACTGTATGGTAGGAGACCCAGGAAGACCCCACTTCTAACCCCAAGACATAAAAAAGTCAGGCTGGAGTTTGCCAAAACTTACCTGAGAAAGCCTAAAACGTTTTGGAAGAATGTTCTCTGGTCAGATGAGACAAAAGTAGAGATTTATGGGCAAAGGCATCAACATAGAGTTTACAGGAGAAAAAAAGAGGCATTCAAAGAAAAGAACGGTCCCTACAGTCAAACATGGCGGAGGTTCCCTGATGTTTTGGGCTTGCTTTGCTGCCTCTGGCACTGGACTGCTTGACCGTGTGCATGGCATTATGAAGGCTGAAGACTACCAACACATTTTGCAGCATAATGTAGGGCCCATTGTGAGAAAGCTGGGTCTCCCTCAGAGGTCATGGGTCTGCCAGCAGGACAATGACCCAAAACACACTTCAAAAAGCACTAGAACATGGTGTGAGAGAAAGCACTGGAGACTTCTAAGGTGGCAGCAATGAGTCCAGACCTGAATCCCATAGAACACCTGTGGAGAGACCTAAAAATGGCAGTTTGGAGAAGGCGCCCTTCATATATCAGGGACCTGGAGCAGTTTGCCAAAGAAGAATGGTGTAAAATTACAGCAGAGCATTGTAAGAAACTCATTGATGGTTACCGGAAGCGGCTGATCGCAGTTATTTTGGCTAAAGGTTGTGCAACCAAGTATTAGGCTGAGGGTGCCAATACTTTTGTCTGGCCCATTTTTGGAGTTTTGTGTGAAATGATCAATGTTTTGCTTTTTGCTTCATTCTCTTTTGTGTTTTTTCATTGAAGACAAATTAAATGAAGATAATAATACCAAAGAATTAGTGATTGCAATCATTTTCAGGAAGAACCTGAGTATTATCTGACAGAATTGCAGGGGTGTCAATACTTTTGGCCACTATATATATATATATATATATTAGTTCACTCACGTTGACTGAACAAGTTCTGTCAGTCACAGTATGTCAACTACATACATATTCTAGAATACCCGATGCGTTAGAATCGGGCCACCATCTAGTAAATAATAATGGAACTGGACCCGCAGAAGCGCTATACGTGCGAAACGGAGCCGTTGTCCACCCTGCTGACCACTATGTACCCTTATATTTTGTGAATAAAGAGCTCGTCGAAGAGATCCGGTGAGTGCCATCTTTTATCTCATTTAAATCGTGCTTCTTGCTGACTGAGCAACACTGGTCCATGGAACACTGTATCTGGTTGTGCTGTTTAAGCTTGCAACGCTGGTGCCTTGCTCCCTTATGCAAAAAAATGATTTATTATTGTGTCTTCTCTCCATAACCAGGATTACACAGTGGTGAAGAAGAGCTGGAGTGATCTGTGCTGTCAGGACCCTGTACAGTGTGAGGGAAGAGCCCGGGGCCCAATCACGGGGCCTCCACCTCACCCCCTGGTACATGAGGACATCAATGAGCAGAAGATCCTAGAACTCACCTACAAGATGATGGAGCTGCTGACTGGAGAGGTGACACTGCTGGGAATGCTGCTGCTGGGACATTATACAGTAACGCTATGAAGAGATGGGGGAATGATGACAATGCGGCTATCATTGTATGTGTCAGGTTCCTATAAGGTGTCAGGACGTCTCCGTCTATTTCTCCCTGGAGGAGTGGGAGTATTTAGAAGGACACAGAGATCTGTACAAGGACATAGTCATGATGGAGGATCCCCTCACATCACCAGGTAATAGGACTAAATACACACGGCCTATAATGATCTGTATGTAAAGAATGAATTCAGTCCTGTATGTGTCTCCTCCAGGTCTATCCAGTAAGAGGACAACACCAGAGAGATGTCCTCGTCCTCTTCTCCCACAGGACTGTAATCCAGAAGATCCCGATGTTCCTCCGGATGATCAGGTAGATGGAGAGAAGGTGTGATGAGATCTCCCTATGATGTGTAGACGGCTGTGAAGATCTTGTCTCAGTCTTGTTTTCTCCCCCACTATTAGATGTGTTATACTTGTGTAATGAGATGGGTGGAGATGGCAGATTACAGCTGATCACAGATGGGACTTCTCCATCTGTCTGTGACTTTTACAATCTTTGTTTCAGGGTGAAGATCTGCCCCATATTAATCCTCCAGAGACCTATGTGAGGGGTGATGAGCGGAGGACAGAGGAGATCCCTACAGATCACCGCCCAGGTGAGTAGTGGCCTCTACAGTCACTTATTCTCCGCTTGGTACAATGATGTGTTGGGTTTTGTATCTTCTATGTAACCCGTTCCCTGTTCCGTGCTCCGACCTCACAAGCTGCTCTGCTCTTCTCAGCAGTCTATGAAGCAGTTGGGGGGTCTCAGGCCCTGGACATCCACCCACCTGCAGACAATTAACCCCTACACTACCTTAGTCATACCCTTACATCTTAGGTCAGTGGGACTTACCGACTTTGGACATATAGTTTCGTCATGGCTAAAATGTGGCATCGTAGTCGCAGTAACGGCCATTGGAGTCTGCGTCTTGCTGATTTTAACAGGAGTGTCCCGGAGCTTGACCTCATAGGGGTTGGTGTAACCACCCTGCAGCTACAGTTGCTTTGATTGGCTTTTTAATTCTGAACATTGCGATCCAGCTATGATAGATTTTATAACAGCATGTTTCATAGGCTGGAGCTCAGGAGAGGTGGCGTCGCCCCCTCCAGCCGTGATTGGAGCGACAGTGCTGTGATGGGGCGATCTTACCCGGCTGTGACCGCTGTCCCTCATCCCATCCATGGAGAGCGGCCTCACACAGCCAGGGGCGGTCCCTGCGCTGCCCCTGACTGATTAACCCTCTAAAAGCCAATATCGATCATGGCACTCAGAAAATTGGGAGCGGGATCGCTCTCCCTCACCCAATGATCGGTCACCCATGATGTAATCTTGAGGACCCAATTGTCACCATGATGACCTGACATCGCCATTATTACATCCGGGTGATCTCTGGAGCTTGTGATGCGGCAGCTCTGACAGCTCCATTGTGCTGTAATGATGGAGCATTGCCGTACACTGCAGCTATGATCACAGAGGGAAAAGGTGAGGTTCTGGGACTAAGCAAAAAGGTAAAAAATTATGTGAAAACATTTAAAGAACAACAAAAAGTATTCCAATAGTTATATATTTATGTAAAAAAAAAACTATATATAATCTGATATTGCTGCGCCTGTAACAACCCACTCTACACTGAAGTTATCCCCTTCAGTGAACACTCTGAAAATAAAATCGATGTATATTCATCACACAGCTGACAAAAATAGTGGAATAAAACGCGATCAAAAAGCAATATAGAAATGAAAACCTTACCGCTGAAACGTCATCTTGTCCCGCAAAAAACAAACCGCCATACAGCTCCATCAGAGAAGAAATATAAAAGTTCTCAGAATACAGCAAGGTGTGAGGTAGTGCACCCTGGGGGACACGCTTGGCAGCAGAATTGACGCACACGGCAATGGATTCTTTACAAAAGTGTATCCGGTTTATTCTAAACTTCTTAAACCGTGCTCCATAACACAAACATGAGGCTTTCCTTCAGCTTCAACATAAATGTCCATATATCTTCCATAGACCGTATATAACAATGAATAGATTCCTGTACAGGTTGAGGTACACTTCTCCCTAAAGTGTCCCAGGGCAGTATTCACACATGTCTCATTACTCACTGTGATGTGAGCTGTGTTCACATAGAACTCCTCTGCTGCTCCCAGCAACCTCACACAGAGAGGTTCAAACAGTACCTCTCACACTGCGGCTCTGCAGTGTCTCATCCAGGCTCTCAGACCCATCTCATGGTCCTGCACCTTTGCAGGCTTGTGGAAGACTGGCTCTCCTCACAGGTGCAATCCAGTGAGTTTTGTAATTACTCCTTCACACAAACCTCAGCTTTCAGCAGCAGCAGTTAACCCCGTGTGTGCTGCTACCGAGCCAACCTGCACTTACCCTGTGCATGCTGCAGGGTTTAGCAATTCCACATTACCGCCGGTCACGTGAGTCATGCCAGCCACGTGCTATAGCGCTGGCATGTCTCACATACCCCCCTCCTTGTTCAATCCTGTAGGGGGTGAACACAAGGCCATAACCCCGGGCCCTGCGTGCAGACCGCGTCACGGTGTGGAGAACCGTCGGAGCCAAGCAGGGGCACCCGGGGGTACCAGCGGTGCCAGACCCCACGAGCAACCAACCCGTTCGGACCCCCGGCACCAACAAACCCCGGACGGGTACCAACAACAGAGGCCTGGGGCCCCACGAGCAACACTGGGTTTGCCTGCGGCACTGCTGCACCGCTCCGGACGGCGAGTCGGCGCACTGGGCTCTGCACCCGGGAATCAGTCACATTAAGTCCTCCGGGTATCCCGGTGGCGGGATTCTCGGGCTCTGGGCCCTGTCTGTCCTTCATCCGGGGGGCCATATACTCATTCCACAACACCCGGAACAAGGGCATATCCCTCCCCAGCACAACATCATAAGGGAGATCCTTTACTACCCCCACGACATGTTGAACCCTCCTGGCTGGGGTAGCGAACGTGACACGCTTCGTCGGATACCTGCGATGATCCCCATGGACACTCATCACCCTGACCTTTCGGTCGGTGGGTTTTGTCCTGGAGACCAAGGAGGCACACACGAGGGTCACGTTGCTCCCTGAGTCCAGGAGAGCCGTCACTTCATGACCATTAAGCCGAACGCGGCACAGTACATTCCCAGTGTCACTGGTGTCCGAGCGCCCTTTTCCGACGAGGTGGGTGAACATGGACCGCCTCCGGGAGTAGTCACAGTCCATGGGTTCCCCGTTGAGGGGACACTGTGCCATCATATGTCCAACCTCCTGACACCTCCTACATCGGGGTTGACCTCCATTATACCAGGGGCTGAACGGCGGCGGTCCGGAACGCCGCTTTGCTGCAGGGGGATGGCCGTTCTTGGCCTGAGCCGGGTGCTCGCTGACCCGGGGTCCGGATTGGGGGTCCCTGCTTTCTGGTGTGGTGGGCGCGGCCTTGCGGTTGGTTCGCAGTGTCCCCGTGTCCCTGATCAAGTCCTGTGTGGCCACATGGCGCTCCACCACATTCACCACCTGGTCTAGGGTACCCGGGTCACTGTGTCCCACCCACCGTTGTATGGGGATGGGCAGCGTACGCACGAAGCGATCCACCACCACCCGCTCTACCATCTGGGCCGGACTCAGGGCTTCAGGCTGCAGCCATTTCTTAACCAGGTGTAGCAAGTCATAGGCCT
Organism: Allobates femoralis; assembly: GCA_033576535.1. Taxonomy (NCBI): domain Eukaryota; kingdom Metazoa; phylum Chordata; class Amphibia; order Anura; family Aromobatidae; genus Allobates; species Allobates femoralis. The sequence goes on from JARQOC010001322.1 coordinate 22,844, forward strand.
GAGAGCGCACAGGTTTGCCTTCCTCGTAGGCCCATTGGCTCACCCGTTGTGCCCTCACGTAAGTATTAACCCCGGTACGGGCCAATATCTCCCCCTTCAGGGCTCCATAGTCCAGGGCATCCTCGGTACACAGGTCTATGTATGCCTTTTGGGGATCACCAGTCAAATAGGGCGCCAGCACCTCGGCCCACTGGGCGACCGGCAGTCTCTCCCGTTCGGCCACCCGCTCAAACACTGCCAGGAATGCCTCCACATCATCCCCCGGCGTCATCTTTTGCAGCGCTTGTCTTACCCTTTTCCGGACGCTGCCGTCATCACCTGGGCCTTGGGGCGGTTCCCATGGTCTGGCACGAACAGCCTCGGTCAACAGGGCCGTCTGCTCCTGGTGTCGGTGTTCCTGCTGCTGCAGTGCTTGGAACTGCTGCTGCTGAGCCTGAACCAGGTGTTTGAGTACCTCCTCCATGCTGGTGGTGGGCTCGTACTGGAATTTAGCCGCTTGGATCCTGGACATGCGCTGACGGGCACCCCGCAAGAGACTGGCGGCTTATAATGACTGCTGCTCCTCTCACTTAGCCGCCGCTCATTAGCCTCATGAAACAGTCACTTTCACCAGCGGTTCCGGAAGGAAGGGCGACAGTAGCGCGGGCTTCACCAGGAATGAATGCTATACCTCACCGGGCCGGCATTTGCCCGCATTCTCCACCATATGTGAGGTAGCGCACCCTGGGGGACACGCTTGGCAGCAGAATTGACGCACACGGCAATGGATTCTTTACAAAAGTGTATCCGGTTTTATTCTAAACTTCTTAAACCGTGCTCCATAACACAAACATGAGGCTTTCCTTCAGCTTCAACATAAATGTCCATATATCTTCCATAGACCGTATATAACAATGAATAGATTCCTGTACAGGTTGAGGTACACTTCTCCCTAAAGTGTCCCAGGGCAGTATTCACACATGTCTCATTACTCACTGTGATGTGAGCTGTGTTCACATAGAACTCCTCTGCTGCTCCCAGCAACCTCACACAGAGAGGTTCAAACAGTACCTCTCACACTGCGGCTCTGCAGTGTCTCATCCAGGCTCTCAGACCCATCTCATGGTCCTGCACCTTTGCAGGCTTGTGGAAGACTGGCTCTCCTCACAGGTGCAATCCAGTGAGTTTTGTAATTACTCCTTCACACAAACCTCAGCTTTCAGCAGCAGCAGTTAACCCCGTGTGTGCTGCTACCGAGCCAACCTGCACTTACCCTGTGCATGCTGCAGGGTTTAGCAATCCCACATTACCGCCGGTCACGTGAGTCATGCCAGCCACGTGCTATAGCGCTGGCATGTCTCACAAAGGTGAAAACTTTATTTTCTATAAAATAGTATTTATGGTGTAAAAGCTGCAAAGCATGAAAAAAAACAACAAAAAACACACGTAGTATCGCTGTAATCGTACTGACCCGGAGAATAAAGCTCTCATCACATTTACAACACAGTGAACGGCGTAAAAACAAAACAATAGAAAACTATTCCTCAATTGCTGTTTCTTCTTGATTCTGCCTCACATAAAGCGGAATGGAAAGCGATCACAAAACAATGTGGCCCCAAATGGCTCCAATAAAAACTCCAACTCATTCTGCAAAACAAAAGCCCTCACATGATGTCAGCAGGAAAATAAAATATCTCTAACCTTCATAATACAGTGATGGAGAAATAAATTAATCTGGTATCGCTCTGAGGTGGAACCTGATGAAGACGGTAACGTCGAAACGCGTAGCGGAGTTTGAGGGACCGTGTTTTTAATAAAGGTCTGTTCATCACAACAATTTCCCCTTGCCCTCCTTCCTTAGCGCTATCAGAACCGCAACTATTTTCTCCTCCCAATGATCGCAGTCAGGCTCAGCTCACATTTATCCTGCGCTCTACACTGAGAGGTTACACCAGATATTACATGGAAATCTCTTGGAATCTGAGAGTCCTCAGTGGTTGATAACTTTTAATGGTTAACTGAAAAGATTGTAAACATAGCAAGCTTTCGGGACACTGTGGCCACTTCGTCAGGCTGATAATGACATAAATTCTGAAGACACATACATATATACATAAGCAAAAGGGAAAAAAAAAGTGTTAAATGCTGTAGTAAATACAACAGGTGGCGTAAAGTAGAGTCTGGTTAGGGATGGGTAAAGGAACTGTATAATTGTAGTGAGAAAGCCTGATTAATGTATGGGGTGTATGTCTCCAGAAGCACGGGCTGGGCACTACAATGCACTGGGCTCTACAATGTACTGGCACTACAATGTACTGGGCACTACAGGGGCTTATTTGCACTTTTTAATTCTGCAACAGTGCATTTGGTTTGCAGGTTTTTTTCCAGAGGCAAAATCGTCACTACACCAGCAGATGTACTCCCAAAGGGGTGTAATTCCCAAAATGTGGTCACTTGAGGGGGTTTCTGCTGGTCTGTCACTTGGGGCTCTACAAATGAAGTCTGCAAACAATTCTAGGAAAATCTGTGCTCAAATTCAAATGTGGCTCCTTCCCTCCCGAGCCTTGGTGTGCCTGCACATATAGCCCCCACCCCGCTGTGCTGACACATATAGCCCCCCCTGTGCTGACACATAGCCCCTCTGTGATGATGGCATACCCACCCACCCCGTCATCCACACCTGATTCATCTTAGCTGCAGATATATTCAGAACCACAAGTTTGATCCAGACTTGTCTGATCCATGTATCTTTCAAACTAAATCTTTCAAAGTACATTTTCTTAGTACAATAATTAGAAGTAGACTAGAAATCTATGATGCACTTCTCCATCACCATTGTCACTGCTGCATCATCATCATCTGCATAATCATCTAATTGGGCTGTCTCCTCTTCCCACAGGTACGCATTGAATCTATACAAGTTGTGCTGGCCTCTGACTGTCTGTTTGCTGTGCATATAATATCTCTGTGGTACGCATTTAATCTACACAAGTTTTGCTGGCCTCTGACTGTCTGTTTGCTGTGCATATAATATCTATACATGTTTATATTTTCTTATCTATCATGTCCTTGCTTTTTCTCATTCCTCACGATCACTCTTCCATGACCTGGAGTGGCTACTCCAACCCCTCCCTACTTTTTATAACCATTGTTTAATTCTCAGTATCTGGTCAGTTCATACCCACCCACCCCCTCATCCACACCTGATTCATCTTAGCTGCAGATATATTCAGAACCACAAGTCTGATCCAGACTTGTATGATCCATGTATCTTTCAAAGTACATTTTCTAAGTACAATACTTAGAAATAGACTAGAAATGGACTGGAAATGACTGGAAGGTCAAGGTATAGAAAGCTGCCACAATGTTTCTTTTCTATTAACTACCACCCTTTACTACTTAATTTCTTATTAAATCCTTAAATCCCTCCAACAAGTAAGGAACTAGTCATCTCTCCACCCATCCTCCCCAGCCGTCTTACCTCCTCCTGACTACTGTTCCTCCACATACTGGCTGCATCACCTCGTCCTCCGGTCGCATCATTTCATCCCCTGGCTGCAGCATCCCATCATCTCGTCCAAGGCCAATCTACCTCGCCTCGGGTGCATCATCTAGTTCCTGAATGCCCCATCTGATCCTTAGCTACATCTCCCTTGGTCTGCATCTCAACCCTTGATCACCGCTGCACCTTCTCATTCCCGGCTTCATCACCTCGTCCTCAGCTCCACCATCTTGTCCCGGACTGCTCGATCTCGTCCCCAGCCACATCTCCCGTGGACTGTACTCATCACTTGGTGGCATCCCACCCCGGACTGCTCTTCACCACTGACCACTCATCCACCACTACAGTTCTCTTTCCCACTGCATCTGACCCCTGTAACCCCTAACCCCACCCACCATCCACAATGTTTCCGCTCCTTTGCACTCTCACTCCCATCCTTCTCCACTTCCTGCTACCCCCGCTCATCCCACCACCCAGCAACAAAAGACTTCTCTCACCCTCCATCCTACCTAACCACCTCACCCATTTCTCCAAACTATTCCTTCACTTTCAAACCTCCATCTCCAAACAGGCACGCCCACCACGTAAATTCTCCTGCCCTCACCTGCTAACCCTCTCCCTGCTCCCCATCATCACTGGTGACATTTCCCCTAATCCTGGCCCCCACAGTCACCTACACCCCACCCCCCACAACCCACCACCAACCCTCGTAACCTCACCATCACCCTCCTTCGCAACCTCACCAACCTTAGACCCATCCTCCCAGCCCTTGCTCCCCCAATCTCCCTGCGAGGCGCACTCTGGAACGCCCGCTCAGTCTGTAATAAACTCACATCCACAAACTCTTAATTTCTAATAAACTCTCATTCCTTGGCATCACAGAGACCTGGCTCACCCCCTCCAACACGGTCTTCCCTGCTGCCCTATCCTATGGCGGTTTCAGTCTTTCCCACACACCCCGCCCCTTTACCAAACATGGCGGACATGTCGGCATACTCCTGTCCAACACCTGCTCCTTCACCCCTATTCCACTACCCCCTCTGCTACTCCTCCCTCTTTCGAAGCCCACTCTGTCCACATCTTCTTCCCCTGTAACCTCCAGCTGGCCGTCATCTACCGCCCCCCTGGATCCATCCCCACCTTTCTCGACCACTTCACCTGGCTACTTTACTTCCTCTCCTTCCTCTATTTTTCAGTGTCTTTTTGTACATTTTTCTATTTTCAGACTTTGTACATATGTTACCTGTTTAATTGTTATATTGATATTCTTTGTTCAAACAAAAATACTCAGTCCAGGAGTACTGATGTTACCTAGGGGTGTGTGTGGCGCCCTGCTGACGCAGGTAACCACAGATCTCTCTAATGCACAGCTGGGTTTCCACAGCAGGTACCTATTTCATACAACACCTTCCACCCCGGCACAGTAGGGGGAGCACCACTTGCTGACTTTAGGCAAGATCCCCTATAAATACTGCTGCTGGGGGAGGAGTTAGAGTGCGCAAACGCTAGGAGAGCTGCAAGGACGTCCTGGTGGTCGGTGCTGCGATTAGGCCCGAGCCAGTGACGCGGAGTGGCCCTTCAGCGTCCCACCAGCCTAAGTGAGACTGAAGGCTGGGAGCAGAGAACAGCAAAACGGAGCGAGGAACTTGAGGAGTTCGTCCCAGGAGAAACACCGGATATTGGGATCCGCACCTGTGGGACACTATAGAACCACAGAAAACGCCGTTGCACCGTGAAGGCCTCAGCTACCCGGTATCCTCTGTGGGTTGTTAGAGTGAATCAGACACAGCAAGGCAAAAGCCGCAGTGATCAGGAGAAGGTATCCCGGAGACCACACAGGAGGAGAGGAGAACACTACAGTCAGGAAGAGAGAGGAGGCAAGTCAGGCTGTAAGCAGGCTGTGCTTCAGACAAATACCACAGAGCAGAGGAGGCCTTATACCCACTTGCTGTGGGGGACCCACTGTGCAACCTGTCCACCCGTCAGTGCCCTGGATCATTTTACCTGCTCAACATCAGTAAAAGGTAAGAGACTTTCCTGCGTGTGTGTATCCTTCTCCACTCCCAGTATTCTCCATAGACTGTTCCAACTCCCCCTATACAATCCCAGCTCCATTCCAACCTGTCCCTCCTCACTACGCTGCCCCGGAGGTCTCCGTCCTGCCTGCGGAGGACTACACCATCTCAGCCGCAATACCACTGACCTGCGACGGACTGTGGCGGCGCTGGTGCTACTCACCAGGAACTGCAGGTGGCATCACGACAACTACTAATCTTGTAAATAATCCCTTGTATATAATTCCCCTTTTCAAGAGAACCGTCCCCTGGGATATGTGATCAGGCGCGGCCGCCATTCCCCGTGACACAGTTAACCCCTTCTGCCGCCTGATACCCGAGTACCCCATAGCCTGGAGCGACACATTCTTTCTGATGCTGACTTTTATGAGTAATTTTTGTAAAATCTCACCAAATACTTAGCGTGTGCATGTGGCCTTAGGTTGGTTTCACACTGCAGGTTTTTTTTGCCTGATCAGGTTCCATCTGGTTGTGAGACAAAACCAGGAGAGGAACTTGCAGAGAAAAACTATAATTGAAAGATTGACCCCTGTTCTGAGTTTTGGAGACACTTCTGGTTTTGACACACAAACACTGATGGAACCTGATCAGGGAAACACTGCAGTGCGAAACCGGACTTACAAATACTGAGATAAAACCTCACCAAATACTCAGCGTATGCACGTGGCCTTACATATACTGAGGAAAAAGTCACCAAATACTCAGCGTGTGCACGAAGCCTTACAAGGTAAAAAGTCACCATATCACTCACTCACTGTCACAGCCAGCCCAGGCACGTTCCCTCTGTGCTCTTTACTGTGTTGGACTAGGTGACTGGTCTCTCTCTTCAAGCAGCCCAGCCTGGAGGTGGTGGATGGTGGGAGGACTGGAGTCTGGGGAGAAGGCACAGATGCCACGGATTGTGCAGGCCGGCTGCAGAATGAGCTACTCTGCTCCTCATTGCAAGTGAGTATGCGGGCTGCATGTGTGCTCTCCTCCAGCACCCATGGTGTTTTACCTACGTCCTCCCGCATGGCCAGCTATAGGTTTTGTGAGCCCCCTTAGCAAATACTGCTGTATATATGATATATATATATTTATACTTTTAATAAAGGTTGTGGACTATTATATATATCCCTCACAATTTTAATCCCTACCATGCTCTCCCCCTCCAAATGCTGTCTCTCCCACCCTGTGTGCTGTCTCTCCCCTCTGTGCATGTCTGTCCCCCGTGTGCCGACTCGGCCCTCTCTGTGCATGTCTCTCTCCTTGTGCCGTCTCTCCTCTCTGCGCAGTCTCTCTCCCCTGTGCTCTGTCTCTCCCTTGAGGCTGTCTCTTTTTTTGTGCTTGTTCCCCTCCCTGTGCGCTATGTCTCTTGCCTGCACCTGTCTCCCCCCTGCGCCTGTCTCCTTCCTATTCGCTGTGTCCCCATGCGCACCTGTCCCCCTTGCACACCTGTCTCCACCCTGTGGCTGTCTCCTTCCTGTGCACCTATCTCCCCCTGCGCACTGTGTCATTCCCTTGCACCTGTCTCCACCTGCACTCTATCTTCCCCCCGCGCCTGTCTCCCCCCGTAGGCTGTGTCTCTCCCTGCATGTCTCATTTCTGTGCACCTGTCTCCCCCTGCATGCTATGTCTCCCCACAGTACCTGTGTTCCCTGCACATTGTCTCCCCACTGTGCCTGTCTCCCCTGCATGGTGTCTCCTCCCAGTACCTGTTTCCCCTTGCATGCTGTCTACCCCAGTACCTGTTTCCCCTTGCATGCTGTCTACCCCAGTACCTATCTCATTCCCTGCATGCTGTCTACCCCCAGTACCTGTCTCCCCCTGCATGATGTCTCCCCCCTGAGTTTGTCTCTCCCCTGCACAGTCTCCCCCTGCATGCGGTCTCCCCCCTGCATGCGGTCTCCCCCTGCATGCGGTCTCCCCCCTGCATGCGGTCTCCCCCCTGCATGCGGTCTCCCCCCTGCATGCGGTCTCCCCCCTGCATGCGGTCTCCCCCCTGCACCTATCTCCCGCAGTACCTGTTTCCCCCCTGCACAATGTCTCCCCACTGTGCCTGTCTCCCTTCTGCATGCTGTCTACTTCCTGTACCTGTCTTCCCCCTTCACGCTGTCTCCCCTCTGCATGCTGTCTCCCTCCAGTACCCGTCTCCCCCCTGCACGCTGTCTCCCCCCTGCACAGTCTCCACCCAGTGCCTGTCTTACCCCCTGCACAGTCTCCACCCAGTGCCTGTCTCCCCCCTGCATGCTGTCTTCCCCCAGTACCTCTCTCCCCCTGCACCTTTCTCCCCCTGCACCTGTCTCCCACAGTACCTGTCTCCCCCCATCCCCCCCGGGCGCTGTGTAATTTGCCCCTGACAGGCCCCCTGAGCACTGCCCCTCACCTCACCCCATCTCTGAGGGCTGCCTCCCCACCCCACCTCACCTCACCCCCAGGGGACCCTGAGTGCTTCCCCCCACCTCAGCCCCAATGGCCCCCTGAGTGCTGCCCCCCCATCACCCCTGGGGGCCCCTGAATGCTTCCCGCCACCTAACTCCCGGGGGGCCCGCTGAGCGCTGCCTTTCCCTCTCTTCCTTCTAAACTCAGAGGCAGCCGCTGATCGCAGCCTGTGATATAGTGAGCTACAGCAGATCTCATTTCCTGTGTGTACCACGGTACAGGAAATAGAGCAGCTGCTGCTCACTCTACATCACAGGCTGCGATCAGCAGGAGACAGTGCTCATGAGGCCCCTGTGCGGTTAGGTGGGGGGCAGGACTCAGGGGCCCCTGTTAGGGGCAAAGTATATGGTGCTCAGTGGGCCCTCCCCAGCAGTCCAGGCCCCGGCACTTGCCCGGGTGCTGACGCTTGCCCTGGCCTGCCTTACACCTACGTCATGATGTGCGGGAGGAAGAGGGGCGGTGGGGCAGTAGCAACGCAGTCAGAGTGCAGTGCGGATGGTCTGTCACTGTCACAGACAGTGGTGGATTATAATGGGGCAATTTACCATGGGCTGCTGGGCCCCTGACAGCACTGGGTCCCAGGCTGCTGCCCAAATTGACCTCATTATAATCTGCCACTGTATAGATGGAACTGCATTGTTCTCCTTGATGCTGCTTGGAGTTACTTACTAGATCTAGATGAGATGATATGATCTTAAAATGGGAATCAGTTATGTAAAGTAGAAGGAGGTCGATGGTTCCAATCTGTTGGTGAATATGTAAGTTGAGGTTCGGGATGTGTCTCTGGCCCTCTCCCAGTTAGTTAATACTGGTATTTAATTCTTATTTCTGCTTCACCCGAAAAGAAGTCAAGTCTTTACCCGATCAGTAGTGTTAAAGCGAACCTGTCACCCCCCCCCCGGGCATCAAAAGCTCTAATAGCCACCTTCTGCAGCACTAAGGCTGCATTCTGAGAAGGTGCCTATAGGCTTTTGATGCCCTTTATAGTATGAAATATTAAGTTAGGTAAATGCTCACTCTTCTGAAGATCGAAGACCGGGAGGCGGGGTTTCACGCTCCTCCGGCCCGCCCCCTCTTGTCAATCATTGTGCGCGCCTGCTGCTGTCTCCCCTCAGTGTGGAAAATGAACGCGCGTCTCCGTTCTCATGCACGGAGCCGCGCATGCGCTGTGCGCCCGGTGTCGACTTCCTGGACACCGGGCGCACAGCGCATGCGCGGCTCCATACAGGAGAATGGAGACGCGCGTTCATTTTCCACACTGAGGGGAGACAGCAGCAGGCGCGCACAATGATTGACAAGAGGGGGCGGGCCGGAGGAGCGTGAAACCCCGCCTCCCGGTCTTCGATCTTCAGAAGAGTGAGCATTTACCTAACTTAATATTTCATACTATAAAGGGCATCAAAAGCCTATAGGCACCTTCTCAGAATGCAGCCTTAGTGCTGCAGAAGGTGGCTATTAGAGCTTTTGATGCCCGGGGGGGGTGACAGGTTCGCTTTAATAGTAGAATACACTTTATTGTATTAAGAGTTAAGTGCCTCCTCTACCCTATGTCTTCCTATTTTTTCTGGTCATCATAATGGGAGACCCAGACAATGGGGTTTAGGGCACTGCCCTCCGGAGGTCACACTAGGTACTACAAGTTTGTAGACACCGCCTCCTCCGCTTATAAACCCCTACCGCAGGGAACATCCTCAGTTTTAAACTTAGTGTGCTCGGAGGATCACGCTTTGCTTGCACTTCACTGCATTCTCACAGCTTACGTGATGGCGTCTGAAGACAAGGTAAAATGGTTCCGGTCGGGACCTGCGACAGCCTCCACGCTCACCCTTGTGGAACACGCAGGTGGAGGTACCGGAGGGCCTAGAGCCTGGACACTTTGTGTTCTCCCGGTACGCTGTCGCGCTCCTTTCCATCCCTCTCTGGGGGGCTCTGGAGAGTGGGAGATGGGAGCCTTGCACAGCTCCGCTCCGTCCGAGGCCTCCCTAAATGGTGCTTACAGACCGGACTGGAGCCAGCCCAGTCCGAGGCCTCCCTAAATGGTGCTTACACTCCGGACTGGTGCTGAACCCCCGTCCGAGGCCTCCCTAAATGGTGCTTACAGACTGGACCGGCACTGAGGCACTCTGTGTCTCCTGTGTGCCTGGGGGTAGTGTCTGTCACTTTATGTGTTCTGACACTCAGACCGCGCGTTACCCTCGGGTCTGCGGATCTGCTGGTGTACCCTGTGCTGGGGTCACCCTGGCTGACCGCCCTGTGTGTCACAGGGGCTGAGGCCGTAGGCTGCGGATGTTTGTTTGTGCATGCAGTCTGTGTGTAGTATTTCACACTAATTCCCGCGCTGCGGGCTCTGGCGCCTTCATGCTGAGGCTGCTTGGAGGATGGGAAGCAGCCCGTGCGATGACGTCATCGATGGGCGTGTGTGTGTGTTTCCCGCGTGTTTTCGGCGCCGCCCACAGTTTCACTGTCGGCGGCCATCTTTACCCCTCACTTCCCGGCTGGGATCTGTATGCAGCGTGCGTCTGCACTCCAGGGGAGACCGGAAACCTTCGCGGAGGTCACACACACACACCGCTTCCTCCTACCGCTTTGCTGCGGTCGGTAAGCCACCGGGACTCCCGGTTTTTTGTCTGCAATTTGGCTTATTTTCCCCTACTGTGGCGATGTCCTCAGCTAGGAAGCGTGCTGCTAAGGCGGCAGAGACCACCATTACCTGTGCTACATGCAATGGGACACTGGTGGAGGGGTCCTGCAATAACTGCGGACGCCCAGAGACCCGGACTGACACTGCTGAGTCAGCAGCTCCGGTGCTATACCCTGAGGTTCAGGTGATCCCAGGGCCATGGGAGACTCAGAATAAGATCAATGAATCTCTGTTGTCCCAGCTGTCCTCCATGTCGCAATCCCTGGAGGCACTTAATAGGAGGCTGGAAAGCCCAGCTACTCCGTCCAGTTACCCCGGGCGTCTCCCTCTTCTGCTGTGAGACCCCTTAAGCGGGCTCGTCGTGAGGAGTCACCCGAGCTCCAGGCTCTCTCTGAGGAGGAGCGTTCCTCTGATGGTGAGGACGATGATGGGGGTTCAACTTTCGGGTCTGTGTCGGTATCTGAACCACCAGACGGGGTGGAGGATCTGGTGTCCTCTATCAACGAGACCTTACGTCTCGTGACACCCCCTGAGGAGGTGACGGTGCACCCGAAGGAGGTCTATCAATGGCTGCGGCCAGAGGCTAGACCAAGTGGCTCCTTCATGGACCACACGAACTTTGGAAGGGTGGTTAGAGCTCCCAGGTTACATCCTGGGCGGCGTTATGTCCGTAAACCCAAGGACAATCGCTTCCCCCAGGAGGTGCTTCAGGAGTGGTCGCAGTCCCCGAAGGTGGATGCTTCCATGACCAGGATTGCTGCACGTTCCCTTTTCTCTGCCTCTGATAGCTCCTCGCTGAAGGATGCGACGGATAGACAGGTCGAGCAACTCGCCAAGTCTTCCTATGAGGCTGTGGGGTCTTCATTTGCCCCTAATTTTGCCACGGTCTGGACCTTACAAGCGATTACTACCTGCTTGGATGGTATATCTGACCTGGCAAGGTCCAGTCCAGAGGTCTTGGCACTTACCGAGAGGGCGAGGGCCTATGCGGACTACGCCAGGACGGCGACTCTGGAAACTGCCACTCGCTCAGCTGTGGCTTCGGCCAATGCTATAGCGATTCGCAGGTTGTTGTGGCTGCGTCTTTGGGACTCAGATACCACATCCAAGAAGATTTTGCAGAATCTTCCGTTCGCTGGTGACAGGCTTTTTGGCACCGAACTGGACAAGCTGATAAAGGATTCTGCTGAGTCTAAGATACCGCAGAATAAGCCTAAGCCACGGTATACCGTTAAAAGGAACCCAAAACAGTGGTCCTTTCGTTCCAGCTCGCAGTCATCAGCACCGTCCGCTCGCGCGGACCGAGGGGGAAAGCCTGCTTCTCAGTGGCGCTCTAAGAGTCGTCCAAAGAAGCCGGCGGGGGCGGCTGCTGCCACTCCCAAACCCGCCTCTACATGACTCGCCCTCCCTTCCTGCCTCCCCACAGGTGGGGGGCCGCTTGTCTCGCTTTCAGGACAAGTGGCTACTTCACGTTCAAGATCAGTGGGTTCGAGACGTGGTCTCGCGAGGTTACAGGATAGAGCTGACGTCAAAGCCGATATCCAGATTCCATCGGTCGGTCCCATCACCAGAAAAGGCTCAGGCTTTTTACCTGGTGTTGGAGGGTCTCCGCAGGGACGGAGTGGTAATCCCGGTGCCTTCCGGAGAGAGGTTCAGGGGTTTTTACTCCAACCTCTTTATCGTCCCGAAGAAGGACGGATCCTTCCGCCCGGTGCTGGACCTGAAGTTGTTCAACCATCACGTGTTGGTTCGGAAGTTCCGTATGGAATCCCTGCGCTCCGTGATCGCAGCTGTGTCACAGGGGGACTTCCTAGCGTCCATAGATATCAGAGACGCTTACCTTCACGTGCCCATTGCACCAGCTCATCAGCGCTGGTTGAGATTCGCAGTGGGGGAAGAACACTTCCAATTTGTGGCGCTGCCGTTCGGGTTGGCCTCGGCACCGCGGGTGTTCACAAAAGTGATGGCCTCCATGATGGCTCTCCTGCATGTGCAGGGACATGCCGTCATTCCCTATTTAGACGACCTGCTGGTCAGGGCGCCATCAGAACACCTCTGTCAAGAGAGCCTGGATGTGACCATGCGGTCTCTGGAACAGTTCGGTTGGCTCCTCAATATTCAGAAGTCAACGCTAGTTCCGACCCAGTCTTTGACATATTTGGGCATGGACTTCAACACAGCATCAGCCCTGGTGTCTCTGCCACGAGTCAAACAGATGGCGATCCAATCAGGGGTGCAAGCAGTCCTCCTGTCACCACAATCATCCCTACGGGTGTTGATGAAGCTGGTGGGGCGCATGGTGGCAGCAATAGAGGCGGTGCCTTTCGCACAATTTCGCCTCCGTCCTCTCCAGCTGGAGATTCTCCGCAGGTGGGACAAAAGGACGATTTCGCTGAATCGGCTGGTGACCCTTTCCCAACCGACCAGAGATTCCCTGCAGTGGTGGCTACAGCCTCATCACTTGTCTCGGGGCCGGTCCTTCATCAAACCGTCATGGTTAGTGGTGACCACCGACGCCTGTCTGAAGGGCTGGGGGGCGGTGTTCTTGCACCACAGGGCCCAAGGCCTCTGGACTCAGTCGGAGTCGGCGTTGCAGATCAACGTGCTGGAGATCAAGGCGGTCTATCTGGCACTCCTGGCGTTTCAGAGATTCCTCTCAGGACAACCCATTCGGGTTCAGTCCGACAATGCGACGGCCGTCGCTTATATAAATCATCAAGGAGGAACCAGGAGTGCAGAGGCTCTGGCCGAAGTTCACCGCATCCTATCCTGGGCGGAGGACAACAACTGCCTGATCTCCGCAGTTCACATCCCAGGGGTCGAAAACTGGGAGGCCGACTATCTGAGCCGGCAGGGGATGGACGCCGGAGAGTGGTCTCTTCATCCGGATGTCTTCAGAGAAGTCTGCAGCAGATGGGGCACTCCGGACGTGGATCTGATGGCCTCACGGCTGAATCATCAGGTGCCGCAATACATGGCGAGGTCATGGGATCCCCAGTCTCTGGGAGCGGACGCCCTGATCTTGACTTGGTCCAGATTCCATCTGCCGTATGTGTTCCCGCCTCTGGCTCTGATTCCCAGGGTGCTGTGGAAAATCAGGTCGGAGTGCAGGGTAGCCATTCTAGTGGCTCCAGATTGGCCCAGGAGGTCCTGGTATCCGGACCTGTGGCAACTGTCAGGCGGACACAGGTGGGCTCTTCCAGAACGCGCAGATTTACTCGCGCAAGGCCCATTCTTCCACCTCAATTCCAGGGCCCTCAGATTGACTGCATGGCTCTTGAGGCCTGGCTGCTGACTTCCAGGGGTTTCTCCCCTACGGTGGTTGCCACTATGAATCGGGCTAGGAAGCCAGTTTCCAGGAAGATGTACCACAGGACGTGGAAAATCTTTTTTACTTGGTGTGCCTCTGGTGGACGGTCTCCGTGGCCCTTGTCCATCCCGACGTTGTTGGCTTTCCTACAGTCGGGTTTGGAATTGGGATTATCCCTTGGCTCCTTGAAAGGTCAAGTATCAGCACTTTCAGTGCTGTTTGACAGGCGATTGGCGCTCCTTCCGAAGGTCCGTCAATTTCTGCAGGGGGTGTCGCGGATGGTTCCGCCCTACAAGAGACCTCTGGACCCTTGGGACCTTAACATGGTCCTGGCGGCATTACAGAGACCACCGTTTGAGCCGCTGAGAGATGTTTCTCTATCTCGTCTGTCCCAGAAAGTGGCCTTTCTGGTGGCAATTACGTCTCTGAGGAGGGTATCAGAATTGGCTGCACTATCGTGCAAGTCACCCTTTCTGGTGGTTCACCAAGACAAGGTGGTGTTGCGTCCACGGCCAGAATTCTTGCCGAAGGTGGTTTCAACTTTTCACCTGAACCAGGAGATTGTTCTCCCATCATTTTGCCCCGCTCCCGTTCATCAGGTTGAACGCGACTTCCATACTCTGGATCTCGTGAGAGCTGTACGCATTTATGTGTCCAGGACCGCCTCCTTTAGGAGTTCGGATTCCTTGTTTGTTCTTACGACAGGTCGCTGTAAGGGGTCCGCGGCATCAAAGTCGACATTGGCCAGATGGATTAAGGCTTCCATTCAAGAGGCTTACCGGGCTTCTGGTTTGCCTCTTCCGGTGGGATTGAAGGCTCACTCTACCAGAGCTGTAGGTGCCTCCTGGGCTTTGCGACATCGAGCGTCTGCTCTACAGGTGTGTCAGGCGGCCACTTGGTCTAGCCTGCACACTTTCTCTAAGCACTATATGGTGCATGCCCATGCCTCTGCGGATGCAAGTTTGGGCAGGCGGGTTCTCCAGGCGGCGGTTGCCCACCTTTAAAGGGAACCATGTGTTATCCGTCTTGTTGAGGAACTCTTCCCGCCCTGGGGTATTGCTTTAGGACATCCCCATTGTCTGGGTCTCCCATTATGATGACCAGAAAAAAGAGAATTTTGTTTACGTACCGTAAATTCTTTTTTCTTTAATCATCAATGGGAGACCCAGCACCCACCCAGTTGTTCCGTTGCATGTTTTGCATTTGCTCTGTTCTCTGTTGAGACAGTGTTTGCCGGGTTGTTGAACCGTCTGTGCACGGCATTCTTCCCGATGTTTCGGGTGTGGTTTATTTCCTCCTCGCAGCTTATGGACCAAACTGAGGATGTTCCCTGCGGTAGGGGTTTATAAGCGGAGGAGGCGGTGTCTACAAACTTGTAGTACCTAGTGTGACCTCCGGAGGGCAGTGCCCTAAACCCCATTGTCTGGGTCTCCCATTGATGATTAAAGAAAAAAGAATTTACGGTACGTAAACAAAATTCTCTTTATTAAAGGTGTGTACTAAATTTTACTCCTCTGCATCAGCGCTTCACTAACACCGTTATATTGCTGTATTGACTATGTCTTCCTCCATCTCAGCCCTCTCCTACTTCTTCCTTCATCTCACTCCCCTTCCCTACTTCTTCCTCCATCTCACCCCTTTTCCCTACTTCTTCCTCCACCTCTTCCATACTTCTTCCATCTCACCCCTCTTCCCTACTTCTTCCTCCATCTCACCCCCTTCCCTACTTCTTCCTCCATCTCACCCCCCTTCCCTTCTTCTTCCTCTATCTCACCCCCCTTCCATTCTTCTTCCTCTATCTCACCCCTCTTCCCTACTTCTTCCTCTATCTCACTCCTCTTCCCTACTTCTTCCTTCATCTCAACACTCTTCCTTCTTTCTCCATCTCAACCCTCTTCCCTACTTCTTCCTCCATCTCACCCCTCTTCCCTACTTCTTCCTCCATCTCACCCCTCTTCCCTACTTCTTCCTCCATCTCACCCCTCCTCCCTACATCTTCCTCCATCTCACCCCTCTTCGCTACATCTTCCTCATCTCACCCCATTCCCTACTTTTTCCTCCATCTCACCCTCTTCCCTACTTCTTCCTTCACTTCAACCCTCTTCCTTACTTCTTCCTTCACCTCACCCCTCTTCCTTAGTTCTTCCTCCATCTCACCCTCTTCCCTAGTTCTTCCTCCATCTCACCCCTCTTCCCTACTTATTCCTCCATACCACCCCCTTTCATTCTTCTTCCTCAATCTCACCCCTCTTCCCTACATCTTCCTCATCTCAACCCTCTTCCCTACTTCTTCCTCCATCTCACCTTATTCCCTTTTTCTTCTTTCTCCTCTCTTTAATCTCTCTCCTGTTTATTGACCTAAGTGGTTGGACTTAGATCCTATTATACAAACAGCAAAGGAGGAGAAGGGGAATTAAATTACCATGCATGTCATATATTGGGGAATGTAAAAGGCCTTCATTTTCCGGCCAAATATTTTAAGGCATCTGAATCGTTTCACCCCTGATATCGTTCTTCTTCACGAGACCCATTTAATAGAAGCTTTGTTTAGGCTTCATTGGTTATGGGCGGGTGGATTCTGGGATCTGCCACTCAGGGCAGACAGGCAGGGGAATGATATTGTCCCATATACCCTGTTAGCTCAGGAGTGTGATGAGCAGCGGCGCTGGATTCATATTCCTACATCACATGGTGAAACATACAGCATCTACAATGTACAGGGTGGGCCATTTATATGGATACACCTATCTAAAATGGGAATGGTTGGTGATATCAACTTCTTGTTTGTGGCACATTAGTTTATGGGAGAGGGAAAACCTTTCCAGATGGGTGGTGACCATTGCAACCATTTTGAAGTTATTTTGGATCCAACTTTATTTTTTCAATGGGAAGAGGGTCATGTGACACATCAAACGTATTGAGAATTTCATAAGAAAAATAATGGTGGGCTTGGTTTTAACATAACTTTATTCTTTCATGAGTTATTTACAAGTTTATGACCAGTTATAAAATGTGTTCAAAGTGCTGCCCTTTGTGTTGGATTGTCAATACAACCCTCTTCTCCCACTCCTGACACACTGATAGCAACACCGCAGAAGAAATGCTAGCACAGGCTTCCACTATGCGTTGTTTCACATGCTGCACATCTCATATCTACACAGCATAGACAATTGCCTTCAGATGACCCCGAAGATAACAAAAGATAGTGGGGCCATTCTTCATCAATGGAAACCTCAATGCCACTGGATACCTGAAATCACTACATGATGTGTTGCCCTCTTTATCCACTGAAAATGGCACGTTTCCTGAGTTTTTCCAACAAGTTGCTGCGCCACCACATTACGTGCGTCAGGTCCGAGCATTTCTTCATGAAGTTTCCTGGAAAGTGGATTGGTAGTCGTGGGCCAGTTGAATGGCCACCAAGGTCTCCTGATCTGACCCCCTTAGACTTTTATCTTTGGGGTCACCTGAAGGTAATTGTCTAAGCTTTGAAGATTCGAGATGTGCAGCATCTGAAACAACGGATTGGTGAATCATGATTATAAATAATAATAAAATTATAATAAATAAATAGATTATATTAAAAATTGCTCCGATGTGGAATGCATGTGTGTGACAAATCACTCCTGTATATATGTGACCTATTATTTTAATAAAAGATTGTGAATAAATAAATATAACTGATTGTGTCCGAATTAAAATATGGACAATGATGTTCCCGGCTTATATATCTAAAAAGAGACACTTAAGAATGTATGTGGGGTTGTACAAACGATGGTTAAAAAGAGGAAAGAATATGTGGAGACCTGTTACATATGTTTTGGACATGTAGGTATGTTACGAGGTTTTGGAATGAGCATATTAGGTATGTTATTATTGTCTTTGATTCTGACCTACCACTTCAACCTTTGGTGTGGGTGTTGGGATATGTGGGTCCTGGGCAGTATGATGTTAATGAGGAACTGGCTCTGAAGCGCACCTTATTCCAGATTCGGTAAACAATAGCTGCACATTGGGTTGATTCCAGCATCTTAGGCAGTGGGAGTTGGTGGACAGAATGAGGACTCTAATTAGATTGGAGGAGGGGGTGTATAAAAAGAGAAAAGTCATACACAAATTTGATAAAGTATGGAATAAATGGCATACCTTTCATGGGTATCACCTTGTGGCTATTAGGGTACCGTTACACGACGCAATATCGATTTGATATCACCTGCAATTTCACGAGAGCACGCACGTTTTTGGTACTTTGCCAAGATTGCCTTGCATTTGTCACACGTAGATATCGTAAGCAACGCAACTACGATGTTGAAAGCATCTTTCGTTCCCTGGGTATGAGCAACCCAGCGAGCAATATTTATCAATGTACTGAATAGGCCCATCTTGTCTTCTTCATGCTGCTTTCAAATGAATAAATATATTTTTTTATTCTGTTTCCACAATTCGTTTTTCTTCCAGTTAGCAGACACATTTTCTTCTACATGCACCCGGCCTCCAATATAACACTTTATCTAAGTTTCAATTTAGAAGGAATGCAGAGCTCATTATATCTGAAAGCAAAATAATGCTAATTAGTTTCTGACCATTTTTTCTATATAGATAAGAGATGTGCGCTCATACATGGCAGCCAGCAGCTCCCCCCTGCCTGCTGCGCCCGGGGCACTGCCGGAAATATACCTGGTCGCAGCAGCAGTGGCGGCCAGGACTATAAGAGCGGGAGCAGCTACTAGGTGCTACAGTCTACTAGCAGGGGTCGCCGCATGAGGCAGACACTTCATATCGCCTCATGGATGGTGCACCCCTGATGACAGCTGCCACATATATAAATCTTAGTTTAAATTGTTCATCCATTAAGAATAGCGATTGAATTTTAAGACAATTAGTAGTGTAATGCTGCAGCACTGTTCACAATAATAGCAGTGTGTTCAAAAACATGAGTTAAGCCCAAAATATTTATAATAGTTTTTATTTCCAGCATTTGGAACATTGAACACTGTTTTCTAAATCAAAACATGAAGAGAAATGTATAAATAATAATAATAATAATCTTTATATAGCGCCAACATATTTCACAGCACTTCACAATTCAGAGGTATATATTTAAACAATCATAAGAAACCATTAACAGAAAATACAATACAGTACAAAAAAACAATACAATACAAAGCATAATACGATAATTAGAGCAAAATAATGACAGCCCTGCTCATAAGAGCTTACAATCTAACAATCAAAAGGGGGGTGACACAAAGTACAGGTGTTTATTTACAATGATGGTATAGTCAACTTGAGGAGATGGGGAACAGATAGGAACAGAATAAGTGGCCACCAACCATTATTTGTGATCCACTTGAGACTGGTGGAGCGGATAGGCTATGTCTAGATGACTTTCACTAGGGATCATGATAGGCCTCCCTAAAAAGATGTGTTTTTACGGATTGCCTGAAACTATGTAAGTTGTGCATACACCTAATTTCTTGGGGTAGAGCATTCCAGAGAATTGGTGCAGCTCGGGAGAAGCCTTGGAGCCAGAAGTGGGAGGTTCAGATTAATGTAGAAGTGAGTCTAAAGTCACTCCCAGAGCTAAGAGAATGGGTGGGATGATAGACAGAGCTGAGGGAGGAGATGTAGGGAGGTGCTGCACTGTGAAGAGCTTTGTGGTTGAGAACAAGCAGTTTGAATTGGATCCTATAGTGTATAGGCAGCCAGTGCAATGACTGGCATAGAGCAGAAGCGTCCAAGTAACGGTTAGGCTGATTTCACACTGCAGTTTTTTCATTGATCAGGTTCCATCCGGTTTGTGTGCCAAAACCCAGAGAGGAACTTGCAGAGAAAAAGTATAATTGACAGATTGACACCTGTTCTGAGTTTTGGAGACACTCTTGGTTTTGGCACACAAACTGGATGGACACTTATCAGGGAAAAACTGCAGTGTGAAGCCAGCCTTAGCTAGATAGGTGATCCTGGCTGCTGCATTAAGGATGGACTGGAGTGGGGAGAGTCTAGAGCAGGGGAGGCCAATTAAAAGAGACTTACAATATTCAAGGCGGGACTGAATCAGGGCCACAGTGAGGGATTTTGTAGTTTCCAAGGTGAGAGGAGCGAATTCTAGAGATGTTCTTCAGGTGAAAGCGGCAAGAGCGGGTGGGAGATTGTATATATGGGGTCAAGGAAAGATCAGAGTCAAACATAACACCCAGACAGCGAGCCTGCTGACTAGGTGTTATCTTGGTGCCGCACACTAAGAGAGATGGTTAGTAGACAGCAGGATTAACAGAAGTTCAGTTTTGGAAAGGTTGAGTTTCAGGTAGAGAATGGACACGATATTGGAAACTGTGGTTAGACAGTCATGGTGTTCTTATTACAGCGGGGGTAAGGTCAGGGGAAGAAGTGTATAGTTGTGTTTCAGCATAAAGATGGTATTAAAAGCCAAATCTGCTGATGGTCTGTCCAATCGGGGCCGTGTACAGAAAGAAGAGGTCCAAGGACTGAACCCTGAGAGACCCCAATAGTGAAAGGAAGAGGGGAGAAATTGGAGCCCACAAATGATACACTGAAAGAGTGGTCAGAAAGATGGCAAGAGAGCAAGGAGAGAGCAGTGTCCTTGATGCTGATGGAGTGCAGCATGGAGAGTAGGAGATGGTGGTCAACAGTGTCAAAGGCTGCAGAGAAATCAAGAAGAATAAGCAGAGAGTGGTCACCATTACATTTTGCTGTCAGAAGGTCGTTGGTCACTTTGGTAAGAGCGGTTTCTGTAGAATGTAGGTGGCGGAAACCAGACTGTAATGGGTCTAGGAGTGAGTGGAGAGGTAATGAGTGAGGCGGGATTCCAGAAGTTTAGAGATAAAGGGGAGATTGGAGACTGGTCAGTAGTTGTTTGTGCAGGCTGGGTCTCGAGAGTTTTCTTTAATAATGGGGTAATGATAGTGTTTGAAGGAGGGGAAGATGCCATACGTTAGGTGAGTGGTGACCA